>AYEL01032853.1:0-18210 GCA_000484575.1 Olivierus martensii
TAGACTAAATATGGCTCCAAAAGGCAAAAATTTATCACTCTACTTTAACACTGTAGGGCTCTTTTCATAAATTTAGATAATTGATATTATTCATAATTTACTATCATTAGCCTTAAATAGTTAGAAATGATATATATATAGCTCTAGCTCTAGGTAAATAGGGCCTTAAGGAGTTGGGAGTCGTTTGTTTTTTTCCGACTCCGACTCCCGACTCCGGGTAGTTTAAAAATCTGACTCCGACTCCACCCAAAAACCTCCGACTCCCCGACTCCCGACTCCGACTCCGCAACACTGGTAACAAGTTTAAAGTTATTAGCTTACAGAGTAGTCAATTCATGTCATCCTCTTTACAATTTAATTATATACGAACAAAATATCAATACGAGATCATTCTTACATTCTCATATCGGACCAGTGGTAAAATTAGATGATGACGTCATTACCCAGGACAGCTCTTCCAGAGGACGGTTCCCAATTCCGTATCACGTGATTGCTAATGACGACGGAGAAGGTGGAAGTAAGTTAACTCGTAAACTAAAATATAATATGTTAGATAATAAGAAAATAACGATAAATAATAAAATGCATAATAAGACAAAATAGGACAGTCAGAGTTAACTTCCTCACAATCATAGATATCATCGTCAGCTTTTCAATTTAGAACCACTAATTTTTAGTGTATTTTTAATACTGTTTAGTGAACTATATAGTTATTATAATTTGTTTATATAGTTATAAAGCAGGTAAAAATGATCTGACAAGGTTATACTGTGAGGAGGTTAACTCTGACATGTCCCATTTTATTTTATTATGCACTTTTATTATTTATCGTTTATTTTCATTATTATCTAACGTATTATATTTCAGTTTAAGAGTTGATTTACTTCCACACTCTTCGTTGTAATAGTTAGCAATCATGTGTTACGGAATCGGAAACCATCCTCTGGAAGAGCTGTCCTGGCTAATGACGTCATCTTATCTAACTAATTTTACCACTGGTCCGATATGAGAATGTAAGAATGATACCGTATCGATGTTTTGTTTGGTATATAAATGAATTGTAAAGAGGAAACATTACATGAATGAATAACTCTGTAAACTAATAAATTTAAACTTGTTACATATATTTATGTAAATGAAGCAACATGGGACTATATGTCACTCGGATACAAAAGCCGACCAAACCGACGACTCAGAGAGGTGTTGTATCAACATAAGGTTGGCTAAGGGACATTTGAGTTTCTTGTAAAGATCGATGATTATTTGAAATTTGTATCGGTGGTGGAGGTAGTAGAATTTAAGTATTATTTAAGGTTCTTTTTTTGTGAATAATTGATTGTTGATATTTGAGTTGGATTAAACCAATTTCGTTGATTAATTGATTGTTGCTTTATTGTAGTTTCAATAAAGCATTTATTAACACTTTTAAGTCTGTTTGAGTCTAATAAATTTATATTTTTTATTATTTAACTAACTCGTTTGAGAATTTCTTCAATTTATTAGCATAAGTTTCTAACATTGTTTGTTGTTTTCAATCTAACACTTAATCTATACTTTTAGTTGTAAGTTCTGATTTCCGGTTTCGTTTCATCGGTTAGAAGTTACATTGTTGTTAGATTGTTTTGTAGTTAATTATATTTAAGTTAGAATTAGTTTAAGACCTGAGTTCAGGCCGAACTCTGGATTGCAGAGTTGTTAGAACCATTAGGTTTAATTTATAATTATTATTATTGATATTCGTTAAAATCCGTGACTTTGCAATACTATATGTTTTAACATTAAAAATATATATAAATCTTATCATTAATTTACAATTAACCAACAAACTAACATATTAAACTTATAACTATATATACATATAATATAATTAACAAAATAACAACTTTCAGCAACAATTCTTCATATTTATATGCAAAGCAAAAGTTATTCATCTCTGCTTAATTCAGACACCATTGCCAAGCACTGCTAATTGTCAATGGGTCTACTCCATTAATCGGTTTTCTGTTACTTGTTACTTTTCTTTTTCTCATAAATAGTTAAAGCCTATAAACAGCTGAGTTCTGCTGCTTCTAATAACACAAGAAATAACAACAAGCCCTTGAAGCAGGATAATTAGTATATGTAGTGTATATTATATATATATCTAATAATAAAATACTGTATTTATTCTGCTTCAAGTGCTTGTTGTGATTTCTTGAATAGTTAAAGCCTCTGCAATTTTATTTCTTTTTGGATTAATTTCCATCTTTAATAATTTAGTATCATTCCATGTATATCTTGTTCATTTACCTGTACTCTCTGGCTAAAATCATAGTTTTTGCCAGTTTTGATATTGTATTTGTGCTCTGGTAACCTCTTACACAGTGATCTCACTGTATATCCTACATATGTGTGTTGTTTATTTGTAACCTTATCATGAAATGGAATTTCATACACTTCTGGTAGAGAATAAGGATTTCATTTATCTTTATCATTGTAGATTTTATTAAAGAGAGTCTTCATTCTACTAAACGTAACCTTACAGCAGTAATTCTTTCTATTTTTCTTCTAAAATGAAGGGTGATGTCATTTATGTCTAATGTGCAAATTTTTCTGATATCTCTTTCTTTTTTATTTTTATTCGATGTAGACCAATCTTTACAAACTTTTTGCCAAAGATGTAATATAATTTTGTCGATGTAACCATGCTTAACTGCTTGAGATGTTATCCATTCCAGTTCTTCATTAATATTGGCTTGGGAGGAGCAATGCAGTTTAACCCTTCTTAAAAGAGACAAAAGGCAGCCATTTTGTAACATCAGTGTTCTTTAGTGTTAGCTTTAATAAATATGGTTGGTATGTCTCTTTTCTATAAACATTGATATTATATTCACACTGAAGTATCTTTATTCTTATGTCTAAATACTGTATTTCAAATTCATCAGTCTTTTGCTTAACAAGAAGCAACCCTAATGCTTGATCTGACATTTATTTTTCAAGGTTAAAAACATATTTACTACTTTCTGTTATTACTAGGACATCATCTACAAAATGTTATACAATTTTATCTGCTCGGTGACAACAAGCAAGACATTTCTTTCTTTTGCTGTAATGATTAACTCTGTAATAATCCCAGCAAGGGTAGTGCCAATTAGTTTAAACTGGAAATACAAACAATGTATGAGTAAATGGTATATATCTCTCAGGAGGGTTGGACCACATTGTTTCTTTGGTAGATGTTGTAAGAAAAAACGCTATAATTCAACAAACACTGGATCTAGTTTATCAGAGGGGTAGAGTGATTTAAAATTGAAAACTTCCAATTTTTCTTCTGATAACAGGCCAACTTCTAATTAAGTATAATTCAACAAACACTGGATCTAGTTTATCAGAGGGGCAGAGTGATTTAAAATTGAAAACTTCCAATTTTTCTTCTGATAACAGGCCAACTTCTAATTACTTATCAATCGTTTTGAAGATGTAACTGTCCAATTATAATCTAGCAATTTATCTTGGTGCCATTTTGCTATTTGTTTTTCTAGTAGATATGTAGGTGTAGATCTCTTCTCAATAACTGGCCTAGCTTTCAACAGATTCTTTTGTCTTTTTATGAATGCAAATAAGCTTGGTGGTCTTAAGGACTTCACTACTGCATCCTTCTAAAATTATGGTAGCTTCTTATTTTTTAAAATTCTAAGCACTTCTTTATTAATCACTTCTGTTGGATCCTCAGTAAGTGATTGACACTCACTGTTCACAATAAATTAAAGCTGATGCTAATGAATCCTGGTTCTTTACCATCCCTGAGACCCTGGTTACAAAATGGTTTCCTTTCATGCTCTTTTAAGAAAGATTAAAACACACTGCTCCTCCCAAGTCAATATAAATGAAAAACTGAAATGGTAAAGTAACATCTCAAGCAGTTAAGCATGGTTACACCAACAAAATTATATTACATCTTTGGCAAAAAATTTATAAAGATTGGTCTACATCAAATAAGAATAAAAAAGAAAGAGATATCAGAAAAATTTGCACATTAGACATAAATGACATCACCCTTCATTTTAGAAGAAAAATAGAAAGAACTACTGCTGTAAGGTTATGTTTAATAGAATGAACACCATCTTTAATAAAAATCTGCAATGATAAAGATAAATGAAATCCTTATTCTCTACCAGAAATGTATGAAATTCCATTTCATGATAAGGTTACGAATGAACAACACACATATGTAGGATATACAGCGAGATCACTGTGTAAGAGGTTACCAGAACACAAATATAATATTGAAACTGGCAAAACTATGATTTTAGCCAGAGAGTGCAGGTAAATAACTAGATATACGATGGAACAATGCTAAATTATTAAGGATGGAAATTAATCCAAAAAGAGGTACAATTGAAGAGGCTTTAACTATTTATGAGAAAAAGAAAAATAACAAGTAACAGAAAACTGATTAATAGAGTAGATCCATTGGTAATTATAGCAGTGCTTGGCAATGGTGTCTGAATTAAGCAGAGATAAATAACTTTTGCTCTGTATATAAATATGAAGAATTGTTGCTGAAAGTTGTTATTTTGTTAATTACATCATATGTATATATAGTTATAAATATAATATGTTAGTTTGTTGGTTAATTGTAAGTTAATGATAAGATTTATCAGTTTTGAAAAGTTAAATGAACTGCCTATAACACTATTTTAACAACTAATATAGAGCACAATTGGCAGTAGTGACTTCCAAACTATTTTATTTCACAAACGAAGTACTTTCAGTCTATCCACTAGACCATCTTCAGCGTTATATTAACTTACAAAGAACATAAAAAGAATACAATATTTGTTCTTGTAATTCAAATTTAAAATTATTTCCTTATGTCGAATCTTTATCGTTTATAAATTATTTACATATAAAGTTTCTTAAACATATTTATATTTTATACACATACAATACACATTTTATATGTACTATAATTTGTAATAAAATATTAATAATAAATGAAATTTGTATAAATATAAATTTGAAAGCAATTTTCTTTGTGTTTCTGTTACGTATCGTGTTGGTCGTTGTTTACGTATCGTTGATTTCGCGCTAGTGTGTCTATGACGTAATGCCATGCGCGTGATAATTCTATTTGTGGCTTGTCATTGATCATGTTGTTATTACTACTATATTTGTATAATTCAAGTGCTTCTGATATATATTTATGTTTAGAATTGTGAACTTTTTTAATAAGTTTTGTATCATCCCACTTTATTTTTACGTCATCTTCGTATGCTTTATTGGATAGAGCAGTATTAAGTCTACCATGTTCAATATCGGACATATGTTCTTTTAATCTGTGCTTTACAGCTCTGTCTGTGACACCTATATAACATTCCTGTCTATTTTTGGTAATATTAGAGACAGGTATGGAGTTTACACCTGCGAGATCTAGTTCGGGTCTCCTATCTTTGTCATTCCGTAATGTTTGGAAAATTGTTGGGTTTCTCTTGTATGAAATTTGGGTATTTGATTTTTTAGCAATGTTTCTGCAAGTTTTAAATCTCATAATTCTAAATGGGACCGACTTTCTATGTGGATCTGGGCTTGTATGTATTACGTTACTGGGAGGTGGTGGACCAGTTTGTGTTCTGTTAGAGATAGACCTCTGAACTTTATCATAGATTTGTTTTATATATAGTTTTGAATATCCATGCTGAGTGGCTATATTATATATTCTCTGCTTTTCTTTCATTATTTCTTGATAATTGTTACAGTGTGTGTGTATACATCTGAAATAAGTATTAAAATGTGTATCTTAATATAATATAAATATGTTTAAGAAAAAATAAATGTAAATAATCTATAAACGATAAAGATTCGACATAAGGAAATAATTTTAAATTTGAATTAAAAAAACAAATATTGTATTCTTTTTATGTTCTTTTATGTTCATTGTAAGTTAATATAACGCTGAAGATGGTCTAGTGGATAGACTGAAAGTACTTCGTTTGTGAAATAAAATAGTTTGGAAGTCACTACTGCCAATTGTGCTCTATATTAGTTGATAAGATTTATATATATTACCATCAAAACCCGAAATTAGTTAAAACCCGATTTGCCTAGTTGAAATTAGTTTTAACAAAGCCCGTTCATAAATACTAGTATTAACTAGTCAATACTAGAATTCACTACATTTGTTAGAAACTTCTGGTTTTCACTAAAAATTCTCTAGTTAAAATTCGATATGACTAGTGAAAACTAGCATTACTTAAAATTTCTTTTACGAGGATAAGCCTGATATCTTCCTAATCGTTTAGTCATGCGTTAGGGAATAAATAAAAACATAGTAACTGAAATTTACAGAAGAAATATATTTATGATGTACATTATTTGTTAACAAAGCCCGTTCATAAATACTAGTATTAACTAGTCAATACTAGAATTCACTACATTTGTTAGAAACTTCTGGTTTTCACTAAAAATTCTCTAGTTAAAATTCGATATGACTAGTGAAAACTAGCATTACTTAAAATTTCTTTTACGAGGATAAGCCTGATATCTTCCTAATCGTGCAGTCATGCGTTAGGGAATAAATAAAAACATAGTAACTGAAATTTACAGAAGAAATATATTTATGATGTACATTATTTGTTTCCGCATGGAAAACTGTTATGACATTTAGAATTGCAGAGAATTCCCTTCTTCTTGCACAAATATCTTTTCGAAATGCAAACTTTCTCACAAACACAATGTGTGAATCCTTGTGATGCTATCACTGCTTTCCTAGCTATCGTCCTCAAAGAAATATCTGTATTTGGGCATCAAGAACTGCACCTGACAAGTGCCAAATTCCAATCTACAAAAGATATTTTTTCATAATCATATTTTTGTCACTCTCTAAATAGTAACAAATACATAAAAGATACAAAATCTATCAGTAATATAATTTATCCACCTTTCCATACTTACTTCCAATCTTGTGCAGCTCTTCAATTTTTTCTAGCACAACTCCGATGATATTTTGAAAATCTGCCTTTGCTCTGTCCATATCTGGGATTGGAATTATGACATTATCTCCTACTTCAAGAGTGGGGTGGGTGGCATTGGAGATTCGTTTCATTTTCTTGGTCTGTTTAGACAAATTTTGATGAGCTTCTCTCCTGGTTGATGTGATGTAAACTCTACTAGGACCTGCCTCATGTTCTTCAGCAGAGGTCTCAGATTTGTTCTGTTGCGCATTCATCTCCTCAATGACTCTTTGGAGTTTGTCCTCATCTTTAATGTTTTCAGAGCATCTGATGGCAATACTGAAATCACAAATCCTACTCTTGGGTCTATCCCAAACATGGCTCAATTGGGTTTTATTCCAGAATGAAAGCTTGATTTTTCATAAACTGAACAAATCAATGCCTTTACTAACTGCTTTTAACTAGTAAAAACTGTAATAATTGCAAACAAAGCAATTTTTCCATCAATTCCAGTTTTCCCTAAAATGTCTTGGTGAATTTTAGTAATGATTAATTAATACTAGTATTCACGAATGAGCTTTGTTCCAACTAGTTTCAACTAGGCAAATAAGGGTTTTAATTAATTTCGGGTTTTGACAGTAACATATATATTTTTAATGTTAAAACATATAGTATAATTTCAAGCCTATATGTATTTGGATGTTTAGATTTTGTTACTATAACAACTGCTCTTTAGACACTTGATGGAATGTATTTATTTTGGTTTTTAATGTAGCTGATGAGTATTTTATTAAAAATCAAAAGAGTTTCTATAATTTTTGAGTAGAGATATAATTTATTTGCACATATGATTAATTTTTCTGCCATAGTGCTGTTTGTGTTGTGTTAACTGGCAGTTTATCTGGCAGTGTACATAAGAAAAATGACAAACATATACTATCAAGTTCTCATGCTTTATAAGAAAACCAAGGAATCCATAAGCATTTTAGTAGGAAAAATACACAATTTATATAAATTGTGTATTTTTTCCTGCTTAAAGTGCTGTAAATTCCTTGTTGTCCTTCCTTACAAACATATGAATTTATCACATTTAAAAAAATTCATATTACTTGATTTATGTTTTATATATTGTTTATTGATTTTAAGTATCATATTACTGATACTTAAAATCCAATAAACTCTATATATGCCACATGGAATAATTCCATGTGGCATATAAAGAGTTTATGTGGCATTCTCTTTCAGTCAAGGAACAGTATGGTGCTGTAATGTTGTGTAAGTGCAATCATCATAGTCCACCTAACCCTAGGAGCTTTTAATTCAGAATTTTATTGAAAAAATTATTTTTTCAAATTATGCAAAATTTGGGTTACATAAAAAAACTTTGGTCCCAATTACTTGTGTAAATCAGGAATATGTTTCTAATGATGCATGAATTTGAAAGTATGAAGAGAGGAAACTAATATAAGCTGTAGAGATAGAGATATGTGGAGCTTTCTTATCAGTGTATGTGTGTTTGTGTATTTTTTTCTGAGTGCTATGAGGATATGAACAGATGCAGGTATCAATTTGTAATAAATTTACCAAATTCTTTTTCCCTTAGGCAAATGTAATCCATGAAACATCTGATTGTCGAGATTGTATTTGTTCTTTTGGAAATTCTCAATGTCATCATAAAATTTGTCCTCCTTGCCCTAAAGTTTGTAACTTCATTATTAGTTGATATCTTTTATATTTAAATATCATATTCTTTTTATTAATTACAACTATTGTTTCATAACAAAGAATCATAAAAAAGAAATTAAGGAAAACTGTGAGTGTATATGCACTTTATGCAGTGAGGGTACTTTGCTTTGTCCAACTAGTGGAGATTGCATTGATGAAGATCGTTGGTGTGATGGCATCCCTGATTGTCCAGATGATGAAAATGAGATTTGTACATACACAAGCACAAAACCTCCAGGTAATTAATTCTTCTTTATATCAAAATTTAAAAAACAAAATCTTAATATCACATATAACACAATTTTGCATTAAAAAACTTGTAAAAGTTTATTAAATATGTCAGTAGTTGTTTTTCTAAATTTTATACTATATTGGAGAACAAAAGTTAAGTTACAAATCATTTTTCATAATATTTTTAATATTTAAATATGAAATGTTGAAAATGTCATGAAAAAAATTTTAAATGTGCTTGAAATAATCTTTAAAACATCATATGCTATTAGCAGTATGCAAATCTTAAATTGCTTTAAAAGTTGTGCTGCTAAAGATATAAACATATTAATCTCTGATTTTTCCAATTAAGTTTATGTTATCTTTGATGTTTCTGATCATCAGGTAAATATTGATGATTTGTTTTGTCAATAGATGACACCACTTTCCAATCAGTGGTGATTACTAAGTAGCAAGGCTATAACAATCTTCCACAGGCTGCCCCTCCTTACAGAAGGGTCAGCTGGATTGTAGAAGATAGGATCAACAGACTGGACCTGGATCCACGAATAATATTTCCAAGGGATGGAATCTGAGAATTGAACCCTAGTCCTCTAGAGTGGAAAGCCAAAGCATTTCTATGCAGCCAATCTAGTCAACTAGTATTGATGATTATTATGCACTTATCTGAGAGACAAAATTTGTACTTCCAATGATCATTATGCACTGAATGTATTTCCCACATAAATAACCTTAACCAGTCAAATTACCCTTAGTGATTTATTTTTGAATTAACTGCCAAATTAATGATTATTAATTAATTTATGCTATGGTGCCACCATCTATTGGATTTAATAAAGAATTATTTAAATTTATGCTAAGTGGTGCCAATTGTTATTTAATAATTAAATTATAATTTTTACTAATTTCCCCAAACTAAATATTTGCCTTGGCCTAGTGTCAAACCAGGATCTGTGGGTTACTGTCCCAGAGTTGAAACAGAATCTTCAGGACAGTAACCCGAAGATCCTGGTTTGACTCTAGGCCAAGGCAAACAGGAAATTAGTAAAAATTATAATTTAATTATAATATAACAGATGCATCACCTTAGCCTAAATTTAAATAATTAATTATTAAATCCAATAGATGGTGGCACTGTAGCATAAATTAATTAATAATCATTAATTTGGCTGGTTAGGGTTATTTGGATCATGTAATCCCTTAAGTAAAAGTTGAATTATGATTAGTTATCTGACTTGTATTTCCCATTTCATTAATTCTTATAAACTTTTTTTATTTTGATTTTATCATCTTTTGTATTATTATTTGAGTATATTGCAATGCTCTGAATAATGATTGTTAGTAGAATCAAGATTGAAATATAATACAAATTATTATTTTTTAATTTTTTTCTTAATTTTTCTAAAATCTTGAGAGGAAAATTATATAAGGGAGAATATGTAGTAACTAAATATATAAATTTCTTAGAGAATTTATAGAATTGCACATTCTAAAAAGAATTTGTGTGACATAATTTAGGATCAAATACACAATTATTTTTATATTTAATGCTATAATAAAAACAAATATAAGAATAAGGGATTATTGTATATGTATATTGAAAAATTTGAATATATAATTTGATTCTAATTTTGATTGCAAAGTATCTAAGATTTAATAAAGAAAGACATTTGAGACATTATAAAGTTTTCAAATATCACATCCAAGATATATCATCAATATTTAATATTATATTTTATGTATTTTGATTTTTATGATTGATTTTGATATTTTATGCATATTATATTTTATATATTTTATGTATTTATAATACGTCATGGGTGAACAGATCCTGGATAGTTTAAAAAGGGGAGCTGAGGGACGAATAGACAATTGAGTCACAATAGCCGAAAGGAGTGGTCATCCCTCAACTTGAGAGTCGCAATAGCCGAAAGAAGTGGTCATCCCTCAACCTGAGAGTCGCAATAGCCGAAAGGAGTGGTCATCCCTCAACTTGAGAGTCGCAATAGCGGAAAGAAGTGGTCATCCCTCAACCTGAGAGCTAGTTGAGTTGCCGAAGTATTCGACAAACTCCGCACACCTTTTTAAGCAACATCGAAACCGATTGCTCAGCAAACTTCTCCCAACCCATTGCCGAGACGTGTCACCCATCTCCATCTAGAGTTAGTATTCATTGTATTGACGACGTTCAGAAGAGAAGACTTGGGACAGAGACGATAAGACGGACTTCATCCTGTTTTCGATTTATCTTCTGTTTACAAATTGTCAAAGGTATTTATCCTCCTTGGGTGATTTTTTTTTGTAAATATTTAATTGTAAAGAACTCTCTCACGCGTAATAAATACGTTGTTTGATGTTAAAGGTGTTTGTCTGAGTCAGTTCTGTGACGGCACACTTCGTTGTTCTCCCGTCCGGCCTACGCAAAGCCTGTAACCGCTCGGAGGCTAAAGCTAATTAGTCGTCAACCCGAATCTCGTTACGTAAGGTTGCCAGGTCTCACATATTATTTTCTTAAATCGTCAAACAAGTGCCGCATCTAAATTTGTTGCAATTTAGATGCAACTACTTGTTTGATGATTTAAGAAAATAATATGATAACATCAACCAAAATAATCGCATCTAAATTTTCACAAATATCCTGTTTCGGTAATACTGTACTTGGCTTATTTTTTTACATATGAGATATTTTTTATGGGATATCATTTATTTTTTAGATGATAGAGTCATTTCTAGAGAAGAAAATCATCGTCTTCTAAATCTTTTAATTTTAGCCCAATTGGGCCAAAATTTTTATACGATTTTAAATGAACTACGCTATGCCTATATTCTGAATTTGGTCAAAATCGGTTAAGCAATGCGATATGTTACGGCATTTATAGAAATCGAATCCCCCTTTGTTTTGACCGTATTGTGCTCAAATTTTCAGAGGACCTCAAGTAAGCTAAGAAATACCTATATTCTAAATTTCATTTCAATCAGTTAAACGATGCGACCTGTAGAGGTGTTTGCATAGGTGAGAAGAAGAAATAGAGGTTGAATGACGCTATTTGGTCGATTTTTGCACTTTTTAACAGGTCTAATTCTATTATTAATTGGATATGACACTTAAATTTATCAATATATGTCCTATTGAATACTTTTTTCAAATGTAATTGTCAGATTAATAATATTAGTTAAGACCAAAGTTAGAGCGAGTTAAATTTTGGCTATCATGACTCCGGTAATAAGTCAGTCAGTGACTATTATATTTGGCTTAGATTCACTGCTGTGCCTCTTGATTTACTTACTATATGAATTAATTGCTGCAGCTGTTTCTATATTTATATTTTATTTTATCCCATACGCAGGAAATTTCTTGCACTACCAAAATAATTCCTTCGATGACCTCGATATCCTTCCTCGAATGTGATTGGTTGACGAATTCTACGAAGACGTGTAGAATAGAATTCTGGTCTATTCAATTCGAATCCGGCACAGAGTTTCGCAGTTAAGTAAGGACTTTATTGCGCAGACTCCGGATGGAGACGGACGGAAAGGGATTATAGTGTTAACCAACCTTAAAACAGCGATCCCAAAACTTTCTCTCTGGAATCAATTATCTTGTAATAAAAGTTTGATCGAATCTTTCCAAACATTTTATTGAAAAAATATCAGTAATAAATCTAGAAAATGGAAAATTTTGCTGGTTACTATTCATATATTAATAATATTATATAACAGGCAAAAATAAATAAGAAAATAACCTTCAAATTTGTTTTTCCTCATAAAATTTTGAAAGTTTCGATAAATTCTGAATTGTCTTTGAATCATTCTGTGGCACTGCAATCAGTTTGGCGAATTAATCCATTTTCGAATCACCGCATTAAGGAATCAATTCTATCGAAAATAATGGAATTTTATGATCATTTTCAATACGATTCATTTTCTATTCTTCAAACCTATAATGACAGGCGGCCGTTTGGCCGATGGGTGACGCTGTCGGCGTGCCACGCAGGAGGACCCAGATTCGCGTCCCAGGTCTGGTCCCGGTTTTTTTCGGGTTGGTGGGCCGAGGCCGGCGATCTCGTCCTTCACCATCCGACCTCCCTCTACGGGTGTTGGTGCAGCCTGTGGTTGGAACTATCCCGCCCCTTAGTAATCCCCCATATTGGAAAGGGAAGTAAAAATATGCAAAAAAAAACATATAATGAGAAAATTTTATGACAATGATTTCCAAATAAAGTGCTATGCATTTCATGACCTATATGACATTTAATTTCTGTCATAAAGATATTTACAATAGATTATACTATTCAACACATAATTAAAATAAAATCTAGCATCTCATATTCATTTTAAATTTTTATCATTACTATACTATAATTTTTCCATATCATTACTGTGAGTAGAAATTATTAGGAAAATTTAAGAAAGAAAATATTAAATATAATAATATTTAATATTTCAAATCGAGAGGTTTTGCTATTTTTCTGTGGATGAACATGATTGCTAAATTGCTTAACCAATCATCAAGCATTCAGTTATATAAATACGATTTAATAAAATACATATCGGATAACGTTCTTTCACATCGGTGTGGCCCACCCTTGGCCCACCCAAAAAAAAATCCTGGTTACGTCACTGGAGGAATCATGCAAATCATGAAATGTGTGTTTTTTCATGCGTTTTATAATTGTTATATATTGTATTGTCTATATTTTGTTTCATAATATTAATTTCGGTTCAAATAAAAAGTATTTCGGTTTTCAATCTACAAATCGAAACCGAATCTTCGAAACTATATAAAAGATCTGGATCCGTCTTGACAGTTATAGTCCTCTATAGTTTGGCTGAATCTTCCATGAGGCCAAATTGCTGCTTGGAAGTGTTTTATACTTTCCTCCTGTTGGATCTAATTCAATTTCTGGTCCTATATTTCCAGATATTTTCAATAGGATTCTGCGCTCAACTCGTACAACTCCAAAACAGTGTGAGACCAATCACACAATGCGCGTGCACAATGCATTATAAATACCTTGACTACCTCTACTATTTAATATCTGAAGAAAATAGAAAGAGATAAATAGAACTGAAAATGATGATGAATGAATAGAACTGAAAATGATCACACGATAAGTATTTTTTAGGTAACAGATATCGCCACTTTTCACTCAAGTAGAGTAGTAAACCGTCCACAGACTGCTCATCCCTGCAGAAAAGTCAGCTGTATTGTGGAAAACGGGGATCGATGGTCCTGGCCTAGACCCTATGATAAATATTTTTAAGAAATGGAACCCGAGAATTGAACCCTGGACTCCCAGAGTGGAAAGCCGAAGCGTTTCCAAGCTGAAGCATACCAACTCTCGATGGATATTGGAAACCTAGGATCACAGATTAATTGATACAGATGGGACATTTAGGGTGCGTTCAAAAAATTCTCCAAGAAGATTTTGCAAGATCTCTAACCGTTCAAAAAATGGAGAGAATGCTCGGAGAAATCTCTCATATAGTGTTCAAAAAATTCTCCGAGCGCGCTCTAGCGATCTCTCTGTTCTCCAGTTCGAGAGTTGACCTAAAATTTACATATAATCAATAATTTGTACAGAACGTCATCATTTTGCGTCATCTTTCTTTGATTCACCTAATTTAGTTTACATCACTTTATTTTCACTTTTTCCCTTTTAATGT
Source organism: Olivierus martensii (assembly GCA_000484575.1). Classification (NCBI taxonomy): domain Eukaryota; kingdom Metazoa; phylum Arthropoda; class Arachnida; order Scorpiones; family Buthidae; genus Olivierus; species Olivierus martensii. The sequence continues at coordinate 14,556 of AYEL01032853.1, forward strand.
CTTATCTTTGCTTTTGCATCAGAGAACGGAGAGAATAAAAATAGCGTCGCAAGACTTTGCAACCATTTACCAGTGTTCTATGTGTGATTTGCGTAATGAAAATTATGATTATGTTGTATAGCATTTCATAGAAAATCATCATCAAAATGAAACATTCAATTCTGAGGAAACATCATCACTTTCTGATGCTTCAGTGCAAGATAATAACACGTTATTTTTATTTATGTAGTAACTAAATTTTATGCAATATTTATGTATTATACTAATTTTTTTATCTGGTAATGAATTTATATAAAGAATATAAAAAATATTCAAATAAAACTTATTTTCCGTTTCCTTAATGGGAGCCTATGAGAGTTGCGCATCCTGTTATATATAATCCGTGCGCCGTAACGTGACCGCCAAATTGTCGGCTCGCTGATTGGTCGGAAAGTTCGGAAGAGTTCGGCTTCGGAACAGTTCGGCATGGTGCTACTTGGCGGTGAATCTTAGGCTACCCTATAGGGACACGCTGTCATTTCTCTCGCTGAAATTAGCGAGAGACCCGACCGGGTCTCTTGATATTTGTAAAAATATTATATATAAGGCTTACTTTAGTATTATACTAAATTGCAAACTCGCTTATATTTGTTCTATCTAATTGGCAACAATTTAATCCAGCAGATATAGGTCACGTGACTTGTCAGAATCGTTGCGTTTTGCTCGATGTAATCATCAATATTCTCTCTCCAGAATTCAAGTACATAAACTTCTTCCTCAGACCAATTTCTGTTCATTTTTTCTTTTGAAAACTATTTTCCTTATTTACATCGTCCATCGACGACATTGTCCATGTTGAATTAACTTGTAAGTTACGTAGGGGACCGCGTAGAGAACTTGTAACGTCACAAACCGACTTAAGCTTCTTCGTACAAGCGAATTAGGCTGAGCTACTTTTTTGAAACTAAATAGGTTCTGTTCATACCGCAAATCTTAAACCGGCTTTGTTATTTAAGCCAGCTTAAAGTTTACCGTGTGAATTGGGTATAATGCTTCTCCGGCCATTCAAAAAACTAGCAATCTCTATGGGAAGTGACGTCATTCTCTAGTTATTTCAGTGGAAATTTCTCGGAGAATTTTTTGAAAGCACCCTTAGCTAATACAGGGAAATTTCAATACCATAGCGCCTCCTCAGTTAGGTGATTTAGTGTATCTTTTTCTTGAATGTAAGTTTTATAATTTTTCAAGACATTGACCAATATTAATATTTCCAAAATCATTTAAATAATAAAGGATAGTTTGTTATTTTAAAATATAGAACTGTATTGAATAATAATATTACGTAGTAATCTGTTTCCGATAAGTAACTTTGATTTCTAGTAGCGATCTTGTTTTTCTTAAGACGTTTGATCGTAGCATGTGAATCGAAGTTAGTGTTAGTTATTTATAAAAGGTATTTAGTGTAGATTGGAATTTATGGGCCTTATAAACAGGAAGAAGAAAAAGAAGATTGGAATTTATATTATTATATAACATATTTCCTGTTGTGAGAAGAGAACTCATCCGCTTAGGCTTAGTAAATGTACTGTATATTAGTTATTTGAAATGTTTCATTATTATCGTTTAATATCATTCATATATTTTTTGATACATAACTTCAGTTTGTACAATATAATTTTTCAATAAAATTATATTAATATATTATACGTTATTTTCTGAAGCTTGAAAACAGAATATAATTATATGAACACGCATGTTTCATTAATTTTTAACAATTCGGAAAGAAATTGCTAGCAAATTTGTACTATAAATATTTCGAATGTATAGGGCCGATTGTTTAAACGGGTTGTAGACCTCGGCCGCGGTCTGAACCACGGTTTTATAAAATTTGCATTGCATAAAAGAAGCGTCTTAGCCAAGGAAACCTAGAATAAGAGGAAGGGAAACTCGCCGAAAGATCAAAGAGAAACGCGTAACCCCGCCAAGAGCAGCGACCTCAAGTGGCTGCCAATGATTATTTAGCCGTTCACCATTTGGACTGTACGTGTTGATTTACTTTTTTTGCTTTGGATTGTTAGTGAAAATATAAAACGTAATAAAATAATGTCCAAATCTTGCAGAAGAGTTTATGGAACTTGATGTTCAGCCATAAACCGCACAAATTCTAGAAAAAAAAATCCAGAACTGTCTTATTTCCGATTTCTGAACTATCTGCTTGGTTTTTCATGGAGAATGATAAGTGTAAGGAAACGTATGCTCGTATAATAAGAGATTTCTTTCGGTTCAGAATATTTTCTAACAAAACATTTCAATAAAGAAGTTTGTTCTGAAGAAGCAGAAAATCGAAAAACCATAAAGAAAATGAAAAAATAATGCATACGTAGTTTTCACGATAATGTGATACTTAATTGTAAAACGTAAGATATATTATTACAAATAAAGATATTATTGCTTTTATAAATCTTTGATGATTATTTGCAATTTTTATTTGTTTGTAAATAGTGTGTAAACATTTACATATTGAAAATAAAATTTGCATATTCCTGATTTAAGTATTAAAAATCTTTAATACCGTATTACGTCGAATTTAAGCCGCCCTCGAATTTAAGTCACAGTAGGATTTTAAAATTGGAAAAAATTTTTTTTGCAATAGGTATTGAAAAATAAGAAACATTTTTATTTACTTAAATAGGTAACTGTACATAATAAGCTATCTAATTTATTGAGATTGATTAGAACCTGTGTAGGAGAAAAGACCAAACATGTTCTAATCAATCTATCATCAGTTCTGTTGTCATCCATGCATTATTTTGTACTCGAATTATTACATCCTTAGGAAAATTTTCCTTGGATGCAGTTTTTGTTTAAAATAATAAAAGGTAGCAATTTGTTTCTATCAGCGATTATAAACAGCATTATAGTAATTCGTGATTTATTTGTTTCTATCAGCAGTTATAAACAGCATTATAGTAATTCATGATTTTTCTTATAATTAAAATTTGATCAGATATGACGTGATTCTACATACAGCTACTATCAAACATCAACTAGATTAAATCAGAAAACTACGAACGAGGAATCACCGAATACACTGAAAATTTGAATAAAAAGTGCAGCTTATATTCGAAGTAATACGTTATTAAAATATTAGAATTTACAAATTCCAGTTGAAAATTTAATTTGTGATTAATGAATTGATTTCACACAAAAAGAGCATTATTCCGGTATACCAATGTTCAGTCTATCAATTTTTCTTTGTTTACTTAGGAAATAAAAGAATCTGCCATCTGAACAATTTTAAAACAAATCATTTCTCTGTTCTTTGCTCTAAATCAGGGATGAGCAACACGCGGCCCGCGGGCCGCTTGCGGCCCGTTAAACATGTTTATGCGGCCCGCCAAGCATTTCTAAAATTGAATTTATTTTATCGACTTTCTCCCATCAATATATTGTTATAAAATTAATTATAATAAAAACATAGTACATACTAAACCGAAACAATTTTTTGTGACGAGTTTACTCACTTGTCGGCGACTTGTTCAAACATGCAATACGAACGCGCCGCGTCTGTGCTTGTTTGTGTTTGCTTCTGTCACACAATCCGTCAGACTGGTAAGCTGTTAACTAGCAATTTTAGCAATTCTTGTGTTTCTTGAAAGGCGTGAGTGCAATATTA
>AYEL01032854.1:0-68593 GCA_000484575.1 Olivierus martensii
AATTTTAATACTATAAATTATCATCATCATTTAATAATGCTCAATTATTAAATTTATATCAATAAAATAATTTCAAAATTACCTGAATTAAAAACATTAAAATTTTTAACAGTATTATAACTTTTAAATTGCTTATAACTTTTACATAAAATCTAATTATTCAAACTATTGGTAAATGCTATCTTTTTTAAAATTAATATTTAAAATGTAAACATTTAAGATTACTTTAATAATCTATGATGTAAGTTTTGCTTTTGCTTGTTTATGAACAGATAAAAATTCTAGGAAAAGTATTACTTGAAATACAAATGCTGTATTAAAATATATCACATATGAATATATTTGAAATTTTTAAATATGGAGAATAAATATTTTTCTAAACTTACATTCATAAAATCTACACAGAATAATTATTACATACCAGTAATATTTAAATATCAAATCCTAGTCTGACAATTAGATCTTGTGACTATTAAATTGTAATACCTATAAAATGTTATTCACAACTGCTTATACTTAAAATCATATTTCATATATCAAACAGCACTAATAGCAGCTAAGTTTCTTTTTATTTTAAAATAAAAAGAAACTTAGCTGCTATTAGTGCTGTTTGATATAAGACCTGTAATACCATAACAATAATATAACCATACTTTTCCACTAATTCTATGTATTAAGATTTTTAAATAAGAATTATTGTAAATTATTCATATTTTTTCAGATTAATAATCTAGCTATGCATTATTAGCCAGATTTAAAACTATTGTTTTATAGTATATAAGTGGTTCCCAACCTACCCCAAGGTTACACACCAGAATATTCAGAGTATTTGAAAAAATTAAATAATAGTGATAAAGGGATATATATCAACAGTGTAAGAAAATAGCACCTATATTAATCACAATTTGCTAATATTAAGAGTACAATTTATGGAAATGGGCTGCTAAGAGGTATGCAAATAAATAAAGTTAGGAATCACTGTAGTATAGTATATTATAGTATAGTGTATATAACCACTATGGCCAAATAGAAGTTCATAAGAATGTATGAAAATTTTTGATATATTCAATGCAATTTCATGCCATGAATAATGAAAAGTTAGTATGGAGCAGTACTTATTTCATTTAAAAAATAATATATTTTTTATTGTCCATTTATTGTAAAAAATAGTATGCATATAGACATATTATTTCACATAAATATATAAAATAAATAAATGTAATATATATAAATTGTGAAAGCTTGAAATCATTGATTAAAATTAATTTAAAAAAACTGATTGTGGCTCTCAAATAAAAGAAATCACAACAAGCACTTGAAGCAGGATAACCTATAATCGAAACTTTAATGTCTAAGTAATTCATCGCTATTTGGCTTTTCCTTTCCAGTTTTAATCTAATCCCTAAGGCAGGGTCCGTAAAGAGGTCTTCAATAAAGCTGTCTCCCACCGTGCTCTCGTGGGAGACGAACACATCATCAATGTAGCGTCTATATAGCTTGATATTAGGTAGTAGATACGGTAGCGCCTCCTCTTCCTTCTTCCTTAGAACGAGTTCCGCTAGTACTCCTGCTAGCGGGCTACCGATCGGAACCCCCCTCTTCTGTATATAGAACTTCCCTCGGAAGGTGAAGTATGACTCGTGGCACAATAGATGGCAGACGCTCCTGATTATTTCCTTATTAGATTTGGATGGTAGGTGTTTTAGCATAAATCTATACAGCTCGAGACAGGCAGGTTCTATCATTATCGTCGGGTAGAGGGACTCATAATCAAAAACAGACATCACTTCTTGGGGGAGGGGGCCTACAGCGCCGAGAGCATCTAAGAACTCATGGGAAGAGCGGAGACTGTACTCGTATCCTTTCAGATGTTTCATGCACCACGCGGCGAGTTTCTTCTCCATTTGGTAGCAGGGTAATCGAAATTTCTCAACAATAGGTCTAGCGGCAACTGGGGTTTTATGTAACTTTGGGAAGCCGAACAGACGGGGGCAGGCTGGTGCCTGGACAACCGTGTTCCTAAGGAACCTCGGGAGCCTGGGCTTCAAGTGCTTGTTGTGATTTCTTTTGTCAGTAGAAGCAGCGGAACTCAGTTGTTTATAGTCATGGCTCTCAAATATTTGAGATTCTCATATGTGGCTCCTAGTGACATGAGGTTTGATATCCCTGGTATATAATTATGTATAAATTTACTGTACTCTTTTATGGCTTTATATTATATAATTTCAGTAGTTTGGAAAATGGCTCTTGTGCATCACACTTAAATCAAATCCAAATTCACAATTAGCTAGAGCAGAGAATTTATCACTACGAAAGTTTTGGAACTCACACATTTAAATATTAATTCATGTTTATAATGAAAATTTCAACTTTTTTTAATTTTTATGATAAAGATCAGAATTTTAAGATTATTTCTCATAATATAAATTATATTCTTATAGAATTTTTAAAAATCTTTCTGGAGGTAAATAAATGTATAGGATTATCCAATTAAAATGCAACCCAATTTGACATATTATAAATTTTATTTAAATGAATTAAAAAATTATATGAAAATAATATTTATTAAATAAGAAAACTATTATAATTTTAATTATAATTATAGATGTGCAATCTGTTCAAATTTTGAATCAAGTCGAGTTTCAAAATAAAACTCAGCTGAATTTGGTCTTCAAAATAAAACTTGATTTAGCTTCAAAATTTCAAATTGTAGTATAATTCATATAATTTGACACTTTCAATCTATCATACAGCCCAGATCTAGCCCTTCTAATTTTCATCTGCTTGGGATTATAAAAAAAGTACTTGCTGGTAAACATTTTTGAAGTGACAATGAAATTAAGTCAGCCATCTATCAGTGATTGTACAACCAATTAGATAATTTTTTCCTAACAAGAGAGAGAAAAACTCGTGTTGGAATTAAGTGCATCAACATATTGGGTAATTACAAGGAATATAGCATTAGAATAAACAAATTACAATTAATTTGTTTATTCCAATATTTGTGTTATAATAACAGTTTAGCCAAAATAAAATTGACTAACTTCTTTTTTTTTATTTATCCTCATATAATCATCAAAATAAAACAAAGCTTTATCTGAAAAATTGAATATAAATTAAAAATGTATGTGTACATTAGCTTTTTGAGTTATATGATAAATGGTAACTGTGTGTGTATGATTATTAATTTACAAATATATATGGAAATGCTTTAGGCAAAAGTCTAGCAAAATTCCCAATAAAATAGTTTCATGCATCAAAGAAAACAAGATTTATTAACAGTAGAGCATCTTTAAAGAATTGTTTACATTAAAGATGGGCATAATCCAAAAGCAATTTTAGTTTTTTTTGCTCTATTAAAATGTTTTAGTGTGAATTTTTCTAATTTAATGTAATTTTAATACTGAAAGTTTAACAAGTCAATCTTTTTATAGAAAGTTTCTGCTATAATTAATTTAAAATCTGTGTGAATAAGTAACAAAAATTTTAGTTTTTTTTTATTCAAATTATTTCAAGTATTAATTATACTTTAGAAATAATAATGTAATTAGAAAATGAAGATTCAGTGCAAAAATGAATTCTCTATCATAACCTTAATATTTTAATAGATATTATGTAATATGTAATTTTATAAAAAATGTAGATCTGTATACTTTGATACAAAGTTTTGAATTATTATTATTATCAATAATTATCTGAAATAAAATAGAAGTGAAAAATTTTTCATAAAATTTAATAACATCTTTTAGATGAGGCTTCAATATGGCAGCACTGATTTAGTAACTCAATTGCTTAGAAATCAAATTTGGAACTATGAAATGTTATTTACTATATGCTTTTACAATTACATAATTTAAGCTATTTAAATGAATACATTATTATGAGTTCAGTTCCTCAGTTCTTAAGTGATCATATAGGAATGCTAGCTTTGGGTTTAATCTAAAATTTATAGTTTAAAATTTAATTGTCATATACAAAATATCTGAGAGAACTTTTTAATGATTTTAATTTTAATCAAAATAATCCATTATTCCAATATTAAGCTTTATTTCAAATGTTGGGATAATATGTGATTCTTAAGTGAATAAAGTTTATCTAAAAATAATTAGTTTAAATTATAGTTTAATCATTAAATCATAAATGACATCACCCATAATATGAATTATTGAATTTAAAACCACAAAAGCATAATTAAAATTAAGATTGATTTAATTAAAATATTCTTAATTTAATAATTCTTATTTCAAAAATTTTAGAAAAAATTTTTAAGAAATTTTTTAAAAATAAAAAATTTATATTTATTCATTTTAATAAAAAAAAAATATAATATACTTACAATACCATTTTGTACATTGAAACAAGGTCGGCCAAATTTATTAGCTGAATGAATAATTTTACGATGCCGATGTCTATATACACTACCACAACTAACATTATTAACTGACCATGAAGACCATTTTGTCAACTTGCAATCTCGAGGGCAATCAACAACACACAAATCAACTTCAAATCCTAAATAATTTAATATTTTAAAAAATTTTATATAAAATAAAATGGAAAATAATTTATAAACTTTACTATACCCATTTGATGACAATTTTTCATGTCATATCCATCTGCCTGTCTATACTTTTGTCCTGTACCACATTTACCGATAATAGATTTTCCATTTACTGTAATATTGGAGCCATTTTCATCAACAATACATTCTTGCCAATGACTGCTTACAGATGATAAATCCATTGGAAAAGGACAAAACTTTTCCTCAATTAGTTGAAATTGATTTTTGCAATTTTCTGCTATATTATATTCATCTATATATTTAATAATAACTATTTTTAATAAACAAATCTATTATTTGTGAATATGTATTTACGCAAATAATACTTAATAAATACCAATTAAAAGTTCTCTAGTTCGATTTGTTTTAGATACACAAGCATTTTCACAAGGAGACCATTCTGACCATTCAGATACAGCACATTTTTTTTCACATGAAACATAACATCTTCTTGATCTTGAAGGTATTTGATCATTGAGAAAAAAATTAGAATTCAAACACATTTCAGGCTCAACTCCTCTATTATCTTCACGAATACATGTAATATCTAAGATTAAATAATAATTTTATTATACTATATTAGTTAATTCAAATTTGTATATTTTCTAAGTCATGATATGTTAATGTATAATTTTAATTAATTATTATACTGTGTTAATGAAAATGCATATTTTGAGAATATCTATATCTTTTTAAGTAGATAATTACTTATTTATCACACACAAAAAAATCATTTCCATGATTATCTTTACAATGCTTTATTATGGCTTCGAAGACAAGTTTGAACAATTTGCAACTATCATATAGACAGTTTATTTTTGTTTATTTCACTAAATTTAACTCCTAAATATTAATTACAATTCATCTTCAATTTACAACCACTTGTATCATAACAGTGATATCATTGGTCAATGCAATTAACATGCATACCAATCTATGTGCAATAAACTGATGTACCAAAAGCATCCTTTTTATGTTTGATTCTTGTGTTGTTATCTTTATTAGGATAAATATAATAAAGATAATATCCTAGTAAAGATTAATAATGAAAATCTATAAATTTTAGGTAAATCTGTCTTCCAACCACAGGATTCAAACTGAACTCATAAGTTGAAGATTATTTGTATATGAATCAAGAAAGTGTCTGTATTCAGAAGAGTTACATTCTTAGAAAATGTTACAAATACTGAATTTAAGAACTTATGAAAAATAGAGTTTGGTTCCTAATATTATCATTTTCCTCCTATTATTTTTAGATTAAAATGATACAATGTTTTGAACATTATTTTAATATTTATATAGTCTATTTTTGTAATGCAAATTAATAAATTAGCATAAAAAAATAATTTATCTATACTGTAACTAGACTTTAATTATGTACAGATATGATTTACAAAATACTAGATAAATAGATAAACATATAATAATAAATAGCTCTAATTGTGAAAAATAAGTTTAATATATTAAACTTATTTTTCTTGAACAGAGCTCTTTGTTATTAGTATGTTAAATCAATCAAACAACAGGAAGTGCATCATGAATAGATAAATTGCAAAGTAATATATCAGCAAGTACTGTCACATATGAGTTTGATATGAATGAATGAATCAATTGTATATAGGGTTGCCACCTCAAACCTACGTCTCACCTAGAGACAATGACAAAAAAAAAAAAAAAAAAAAAATAAAAAAAAAAAAAAAAAAAAAAAAAAAAAAAAAAAAAAAAAAAAAAAAAAATACATACATACATATGTTTAATTTTTTATTTATATAAATTATTATTCATAAAAAACTGCACTCCAAAATTCCTATGAATTAAATACAATTCTAATGATCGCAGAGTAGTTACTTACTATCCATATTACATACATATTAATAAAAATACTTTAACATTTTATGTATAAAATAATAACAGATAAACAAGAAGAAAAAGTATGCAATTTATATCAATTAAGATATAATAAATAATTTTTTTTTTGCAGTTTTACACCCCTTTCCAACCAGGGAGATTATTAATGGGTGGGGCCAGTTCCAAACAAGAGCTGCACCCACACCCATGGAGAGGCTGGATGGTGAAGGAGAGGGGTGGTTTTCAGGATATGCCACATCTGGGATTCAAACTTGGGTCCTCCTGCATGGCACACCAACACATTACCATATGGCCATCCGGCCTCCAATCTGTTTATTTATGTAGACTTTTCCATGTATATTTTTTGTCTGACATGACAGCCTTTACAAAATTGGCATTTTCTGGTTTTTTTATGAATTCATAAAATTCTTAATAGCGACAGCCTTTACAAAACTGGCATTTTCTAGTTTTTTTATGAATTCATAAAATTCTTAATAGCTCATGTCAAAATTAAGATTTATGCATAATTCTGCTTTTATCAGTTCAACCTGCATCCTGTTACGGTTATTGGTCTAAGTATTTCCTATAAGTGAAAAAATTCTTTCCACATATGCATTACTTTTAACCTATAAGTTAGACCTTTCCTGACTGATCAGATACAAGAGCCACATACAAGCATGGCCAATCCAAAGAGTAGAGAAACTATATAACACATAGCCAGTGTTGTGCTTGCACCAGTTATGGATGATGGACCATCAACCGCACCAGCTATTCCATATACAATATATGCACTACAGACTTCTTCAGTCCTTTACAGGCTTTGCATACAAGTTCTGATTTTCTAATATACAATATTATTTATTTCTATAATTATGTGGGGGTTTACTACACAACCCGGAGAAATAATACTTAAACCCGGTGCCTGGATACAACTCGCTGAAATCCAGAGTCTCCGGGTCAAACCTGGAGAGGTGGCAATCCTAATTGTATAGTCTATACCTTGATTATGCAAAATTTAAATCATTTTAAATTAGATTATAGTATATTTATATATATAATATGTTATATTTAAGTGTAGAATCAAAATCAATTGAAGAGGACAATAATTCAGTCAAAAATGTTTCTAACATTTAAAATAATTCTATTTGTATTGTACTTTCATTTATTGAATATTTATTATTGTAGATCAGGGGTGAGCAAAAGCTGGCCTGCGAAGGCATCTTATACAGCCTGCCACATAAACTAGAACACCCTACAGTTTCAAGGCCTACATTTGTAAAATTCTACTCAAAAAGAAAAAATAAAATAATGGATACTCTGTAGTGTAAAATAATGAATACTCTAACTAGTGTACATGTACATTACCAAGTTACTCAAATTTTAAAGATGTAATAACCATGAACATAGTAAATTTCACCATTCACATTAAGTTGTAAATTTTACAAAATTAATTACGTAGATACCTAATATTTTATTTAAAAATATTAGGTACCTAATTTTTTAACCTATTATACCTAATTTTTTAACATTCTGATGTAATAGGTTGTTAGAAATCAATCAGTTTGATAAAATACTTGTTTTAAAGAAAATTGTCTGAATTTATTAATTTGTAGGAGGAATTATTTTATAAAGTTTCTAAGGAAAAAATAATGATTTCTGCAGATTCTTTTGAACTCTTTGCATAAAAACAAAATCTAAGAAAATAATACAAAAAAAAAAATATATTTTAAAAATAATATTGATACATGAAAATATTTTTTGTGTATCTCAAAAGTGGCTACACACGATAGCAAGATTGACAAGAACGTGTGCAGATAAATTGAGAAAATATTTTTTGTGTAAGTATCTCAAAAGTGGCTACACACGATAGCAAGATTGACAAGAACGTGTGCAGATAAATTGGCGCAACAATTATTCTTGTCCTATATGATGGTGAGAGGAATATATAATTCTTGTCCCGTGTCATGGTGAGAGGAATATAGTATATTCCTCTCACCATCACACAGGACAATAATAATACTTTGAGTAAGACAAGAATAATACTTTGAGATAAAATGACTACTCTCTTTTTATCTCAAAGTAGTTTTTATTAATTATTTAATGATTATCTAATGCTTTGATTAATAATTTCATTATATAATTACACAATAATAATTAATATTTACATAATTGTGGTACCATTAGTTTAAATTTGCCTTTAGATACTTTTCAATTTTTATATGGCCTGATTCATTCTGAAGATTGCTTATCCAGCCCACGGCAGAAAATAATTGCCCACCCCTGATGTAGGTGATTGATTACTCAATCTTTATTGATTCATTCATACCAAACTCATAGCAGCAGCATTTGTTAACATATCACTTTATAATTTATTATAATCTGTATATGTAGTTTGTCTGTAGTAAATATCACATCTGATACCATAATATTTTAACACAATCATAATAAAAACAAAAATATTGTTCAACTTTTTCTTTCAACTGGCAATGTTTATTGGCAATTAAAAGTAAGGTGTTAGTTTTTCAATATTATATAATTCAATAAAAAATAAAATTTTGAAAATCTGATAAACCAATTTAATTTCTTCATAAATTTATTTTAATGCTAAAATAATAAAATATTTAATTTTTATTAATTTTTTTTATTGTACATATTATAAAGATATTGCAGAATTCATAGCCAAGGATTATATGATCAGAATAACTATCAACAAAGTAAAGCTTGATTATAATCAAGCTGCACTTTGTTTTAAATGATCATAATCATTAATGATTCATATCAAATTGGACATCAATGTTACAGAGATTTGAAATTACTAATAAATTTAACATAGCAAATGCAAATAAATACATGCACTCCAGCAATCAATAAAAAAAAATCATTATTTAAATTCAAGTTTGTCCTTATCTTCAAAAACTGATTTTATTGATTCATGCACTAATTGAAATAATTCTAGAATAAATTATTTTTAAGCAAAGATATTTTAAAAAGTGGTTTACACATATTGATGGTAAATCCTGTTAATATGGTTTTTTTTACAATACTTACAGGTTTCACAACAATTCAAATACAATAATTTGGATAATATAATAATTTTAATACATAATAATTTGGAGTTTCTTGTCTACACATTATAATCATTGTGTTAAGAGGGTTTCTGATGTTTGTTCATTAATCATTCTATCATTTTTTGATCTTTTTAAAATCATAATTCATTCACTTATTTGGCATACTTCAAGAATGTGCAAGGTTTAATTTCTTTTGCATCCTATCATTTAATTTTGATATGATGCAAAAGCAAATGTTTTTTTGCTAATGCTGTGGTGAGTACTACTTATTATTACTTAATATAGCATTTTGGTGTTCTGCTAATCTGTTCTTGAAGTTTCTCTTAGTCACTCATATATTTTTCTTCTGCTTGGATATCATTGTTTCATTGTTGAATACAGGTATTATGTATATTCCTGTTTGATATACACTATTCTATTTTTCTTTGTTATTATTTAAATAGTAAAAATAATTGTTTTTTTCTTGACTGCATTTTTATCCCTAATTCTTTTTGAATTTTCTTTACTAGATACTTAGAGCTTATGGAATGCAATATCAGTATATATTCATTGCTTGTGACAGGATATTGTTGTTGATATGCTACAGTATTAGTTTGCATGTTGTCATGATACTTATTTTTATCTTCTGATATATTCTGAGAAAGGATATAGTGGCACTCCAAGAAATTAGATGGACTGGAAATGGTGAACAGAAACTGGATGATTACATGTTTATCATATGATGGAAACACTACAGAAAGACATGAACTAGGAACAGGATTTATGATTAAAAGAAAACTATTGAATTCTTTAATAAATTTCACTGCTATGAATGAAAGATTTAGCAAGCTAAGACTGCAAACAAAGAAGTTTAAAATAATCCTTTTGAACATACTTGCACCCACAGATCAAGACATAAAATATGATTTCTATGAGACCCTGGAAGGATTCTTTGACAGCATACCAAAAACTGACATAATCATTTTGTTAGGAGATTTTAATGCAAAATAGGAAGAGAAGACATATACAGGCAAACAAGTGGAAAATACAGCCTACACAAAGAATCGAATGATAATGGATAAAGATTGATAGACTTGGCAATTGCAAAAGACCTGCTGATAAGCAGCATAACATCATGAGAAAAGGCATACACAAACAAACTTGGACATCACCTGATGGAAGAACTCGCAATCAAATCGACCATATTCTCATACAAAGAAGATTTAGAAGCAGCATACTGGATGTTAGAAGCTACAGAAGAGCAGATTGTTCGTCAAACCATTATATGGTTGGATCTAAGATGAAAATAAAACTAAACAGTAACTACTTCACCACCAATAAAAGACAACCAATGACCAATATTGATAAGCTTAAAGATAACACTATAAGATTGGAATATGCTAACAAAATAGATTCTGTACTTAAAAGCATTTAAGAACTGAAAATATTGATACTCTATGGTATGATATCAAAGAGTGTATAAATAAAACATCTCAAAGAGTGTTAGGATCACAAAATAATACATATCACAAGAAATGGTTTAATGATAGATGCAAGCAAGCAATATTAAACAAAAAGAAAGCTAAATATAATTGGTTACAAAATTAACAAGATAACACCAAGTATCAAATATACAGAATGGCCAGCAAAGAGTCAAACAGAATTATCAGACAAGAAAAAAGAATTCATTTTAAGGAGTTGATAGAACACACCGAAAAAGAGAGTACAGGTACTCCTCACTTAACGAATGGGTTTCGTTCTCACGACTCGGTCGTAAAACGAATTGGTCGGTAAGCAAAAAACTTGTTCCTATATTAAAATATTGGAACAAATTTCAAAATTAAAAATTTATATCTTAGTTATGCACAAAGTACAGTATTTTTCTTCAGTTTTTGGAACTACGAGTACGGGAAAATTACAAACAGAAATTGTAAGTGATGGATGCGTATGAGCAAAAACCAAATATTCCATTAAAAAAAACAGTTTTAAGCTCGGATGTAAGTTCGAGCAGTCGTTAAACAGGTAGGTCGTTAAGTGAGGAGTACCTGTAAACAAAAAAACTCGAGAAATTTTTTCCAAGGAATTAATAAATTAAAAAAAGTTATCACTCAAGAACTGCCATAATCAATAACAACAAAGGAGAAATTATTGCTACAGACTGAGAGATGTCAGAAAGGTGGAAAGAGTACTTTGAACAATTACTTAACTGCTCAACCCCTATGACAACATTCCCATACAAAGACTATATAACCTGTGAACCAGAAACAAAGGAGCCATCATTTAATGAAGTAGAAGAAAGCATTAATAAACTAAAAAATAATAAAGTGGCAGGTTTTGATAGAATTACATCTGAACAAATCAAGTATGGTGGGAAAGAACTAAGAGTCAAACTACACAAATTAATTAATCTCATCTAGGTAAATGAAAAATTACCAGAAGATTGGAAAGAATCAGTAATAATCCCTATTTATAAAAAGGGAGATAAACAAAGATGTGAAAACTACAGAGATATCTCATTCCTATCTACCTGCTACAAAATTCTTTCATCAATTATATTAAGAAGACTTGTTCCATGTACAGAAGAAATCATGGGAGATTATCAGGCAGGATTTAGAAGAAATGGGTCAACTATTGATCACCTATTCACACTAAGGCAGATCCTGGAAAAAAATTGGGAATACAATCAGGATACCCATAACCTCTTTATTGATTTCCAGAAAGCATATGACAACATACACAGGGAAGCATTATGGAATATCTTAAAAGAGTTTGGAATACCAAACAAATTAATCAACCTTATTAGAATGTGTATAGCGGAAAACCACTGCAGAGTTCTTGCCAACAATATATTTTGAACCATTTAACAGCTCAACAGATTTGAAACAAGGAGATGCCATCTCACCTATACTATTTAATATAGCATTGGAAAAAGTAATCCGAGAAACAATTGCAAAAAATGCTCATTGCTCTGCATTGTTCCTAGGTTATGCTGATGACATTAATATCATAGGAGAAAATGAAAATGATCTAAATAAAACTCTCAAAAACCTCAAAGAATCTGCAAAAAAAATTGGACTACATGTAAACCAAAACAAAACAGAATATTTAAAAGTTTTTAGAAAAAGCACCATTCATTCACCAACTATTAATCTTGCTGATATGACCTTTAGAAATTCAAATCAATTCAAATATTTAGGCTCTGTAATAACAAAAGACAACATTATTAAAGCAGAAATAAACATGAGAATTCAAGCAGGTAATAGAGCATGTTTTGCATTACAACAACTTCTCTCGTCAAAAATACTTTCTTATACAACGAAAGCAAACATTTACCGAACACTAATCAGATCTATCATACTGTACGGAGCAGAGAAACAGAGGAAGACCAACTGCAACACTTTGAGAATAAAATTTTATGAAAAGTCTATGGTCCTATTAAAGATACTGTGACAGGTGAATGGAGAAAACAAACAAACAAAGAATTGTATTTACTCTATGGGAAACCACTAATTATAAGTGAAATCAGAGCCAATCATATCAGATGGCTAGGACACCTGGAGAGGATGAATGAGGATCGTCTAGTGAAGAGAACATTCAATGAACTTCCAACTGGAAGACGACCTGGAGGTCGGCCTCGAAGAAGATGGAGAGATAACATTGAGAAAGACTTGGAGTTGCTAAATGTAAGAAATAAAAAAAGACAAAGAACTGGAGTGAGTGGAGAGAGGTGGTGCTTGCAGCCAAGAACCTTGCAGGTTCGAACTTGGAGTTGCTAAACATAAGAAATAAAAAACGACAAAGAACTGGAGTGAGTGGAGAGAGGTGGTGCTTGCAGCCAAGAACCTTGCAGGTTCGTGAGGCTAAAAAAGAAGAAGAAGAAGAATATAGTTTTTGCAATAGTCGAACATATAACCATCTGATATGAATTTTTTTAGCTCATTATATTTTGCTGTGGAGATTGAACAATGAATGAAAAGTCTTTTGAAATATATATATTAAAGCCATTCTTTTATAAATCATATGGTCATCAATCAGGCAGGTTTTAGGATAAGATTATATGTGGGCTTTCTATATACAGTTGTGACATACTCAGCCTGCACTTTAGTTAGATCTACATCCAAAAAAGTTACATGTTAATTAATTCTCTGTTTTAGGTTTAGTTTCAAACTTAAAGTGAGATCTGTGCAACTTTCAATATAATCATCAGATTTTTATTTTTCATCTTATGAAATTGTTGGAAAGACGCTTCCCAACTATTTAATATAATTTTTGTATATTTTTTGACTAATTTTTGTACCTTTATTTATTTGTGTATTCTGGCAACACTTAAATGTTTCCACATGTCTTGTCTTCTCACTTCTCTGTATGTCCATGTATGTGTTAGATGTATCTGGCCAGTCGTGTATCAAATAAAGTTTTATTATTTTACTTTGTATCACTTGCCAATTTTATTTAACAGAAATAAATATGTCATAAATATAATAGAAATAACATTTAATAGTAGCATTATACAGTCGACTCTCTGTAACTTGAAGTTGAAGGGACCATGAAAAAAATTTGAGTTAGGGAAAATCGTTAAACTTACTGTATAATCAAATTCGTTTAGACTGTCGCAACAAAAAACGTGTTAAACAATTTAATTGCAATACAATTTGTTTACAATACAGTACAATAAAATTTATAATAAGGTAAAATCTAAAATTAATAATCTAGTTCATCAACTGAAAAAAAATTCGTTATTTTTCCTCGCCGGCGAAGCTGCGACGATCTACACTCGATGACATTGAACACTACAGATTTATTGGTTTTTTAAGCAGAATGATAATTATGTTTAAAAATTATGATAATTTTTGGTTATTATTATGTACATAAATGTGCTTTACTTTGAATTGGCAACCTTGAACAAAGGTATCGATAGACAACAACGAGGTTGAAAAATTCGAGTTATGGAAATGTTACGTCAAATCATTTCGAGTTATAGAGGTAAATAATGCATTGGTGATATGTGTTTCCTGCCCGGGACAAGCAAGTACTTCGAGTTAAGGAAGAATTCAAGTTATGGACGTTTGAGTTACAGAGAGTCGACTGTGTATGATTAGGATATTTTTCTAAATTTTTGTATCTTGTTCATGTATAGTGAAGATGATTTCTATTTGTAAACCAAAAACATTTCTATTTTTGTTAATATCATATCTCTCGTGTAAATATCAGATGTCAATAAGGGCACATCCTCCTTTCTTGCGTGGGGGAGTAGTTCGTTCTATGGCAGATTTTGGGTGATGGTACTTATATTTTATAAGTGTTGTTCGTGCTTTTCTTTGGAGTAATTCTAGTTCTGTCTGTGTCCACTGTATCACTCCAAAGGAGTAAGTTATTATAGGTATGGCGAATGTGTTGATGGCTTTCACTGTATTTTTTCCATTTAGATGTGCTTTGAGAATGTTATTTAATCTGTTGTTGTATAGTTTTGACAATGTTTGTTTAGTTTTCTTCTGTTCTGTGAGTCTGGCTTGCTGGAATCCCAAATACTTGACACTTCACCCTCTTCCATGGATTCGATAGCATCTCCATTTTAAAGAGTGAAGCCTTCTTTCTTTAGGACTCCCTTTTCTATGTGGAGTGTTTTGCATTTGTCAAGGCCAAACTCCATGCATATATCTTTTGAAAATGTGTGTGTGATTTGTAACAGCTGTTGTAATTGTTTGTGTTGAGGTGTACAGTTTGATGATGTCCATGTAAAAGAGATGTGAGTATGTGTAGTGTGTTGTTCAGTTTTGTCTAATGTTGTAACCAGAGTTCGATGTGTTCAGTATGTTGGAGAGTGCATTTAGGGCGAGGCAGAATCAAAGTGGGCTGAGGGAATTGCCCTGGAAAATACCATGTCTAATGTGTATGGGTTCTGTGGCTAAGTGATTGTTATTTATGGGGTGACGTGCAGTATTGTTTGCCAGTGTTGCATTATGTTTTGTAGGAATGTGATATATTTGGTATTGATTTATTAATATTTATTATTATTATTATTATTTGATAAAAATGATTATTTTGTGTAGATTTTTATAATATCAATAATCCAGCAATGGTAACATGAAACCATAACAATAAATGGGAAAATGAAATTTGCATGCAGAATTATTAACTGTTAATTATGCAAAGTTTTCGCTGTTTTGTTTAAAATAAATATTCCAAATGTATGAAATTATTTTCAATATATTCAATTATTTGTTTATTTTCTACTCAAAAAAAATCATTTTTTATTATAATTTATTGATTTTTAATGAATTTTTAAGTAATATGACCTCACTTATCAAAATTATATAAGTAAACAGAGTATCGTATTTTATTCAGTCATAAATATTTTTTCAAAGTCAAAAAAAACGCATCTCCTGTTATATTTGTAAACAGATCAGGTGATTTTATTGTCTGGAGTGGTCTAAGGTCATTTGGAGATGTGCACAAATGGGGGGAGGGACATGAACAAGGGCAATAAAATCTGATAGCGAGAGCATGAATTATAATTCTAAATCACATATTATATAAAGTTTTACTTGATATTCTAATTTTTTACATTTTCTGATATGTTTACTTGTTTTTATTGTAAGACTTTCTATCCGAGAAAATATATTTATTTTTTTACGAATTTTTTAAAATCCTATGTATAATATGCAAATTATGACAATAAATTGAATCAAAAATTCTCTGTCTTAAAATTAATGATAACAGAGAAATTTATTGTTTTATTGTCTTAAAATTAATGATGATAAAGAAATTTATTGTTTTTCTTTTTAAGGAAAAACAGCAAATTTCTTTGTTATCATTAATTGAAAGTTTAACAATCACTATATATTGCGATACTGGGGTCAGAATTTGTCATGTGTGCATACATTATTTCCAGTTATAGCATAATGCTCATTTCTTCAAGTATTGCTTATTATTTTATATTCTAATATTTATTTCATAATTGTATTATTATTTGTTAAGTCATTTCAATCCTTTTTTTTTTTTTTTTTTAGGCTGTGCACCAGAACATCTTTATCATTATTTAAAACTTAATAAATGGCTTAAATAAAAATCTAAAATCAGATGAACAGTTTATTGAAATATCTAAGAATGAAGAAATTTATCAAAAGTTTTCCTTTGCAAATATGATTAAAAATTTAATTGTTTATTTATACACACGACAAAGTTACGCAAAACTGGTGACTGCAGTGCTGTGAAATGATAAGCTTTTTTTAGAAATGATTACTTATCAAAAAAGTTTGTTTTTAGCAGTGGGAAAGTGTGGAATCTCAAATTGCGAGATTTTTTCTCTTGGCTCTTTTTCATGCATTGTAAAATTTTATGAATGCATCAGAAAGGACCTAGCTATTTAGGAAAATTCTAATTTTTCCAAACTTAAAAATTTCTTTAATATCAGAATTTTCATTTTTGCATAAGGGAAAAGAATTTCACACTTTCCCACTACCAGGTTAAATTATAATCATTAATAATTCATCATTAAAATATATCATTAATCAATTGATCAAAGATTAATTGATTAATGATATATTTTAAAAATTGTGATTAAAGAAAAGTTTGAAAATCTGGATCCTAATGGCACTATATCAATGAAATAGATTGCAGACATTGTATACTATATGTAATTAACAGGAATTATTACAAATTCCTGTTAATTAAAATTTGTCTTCAAAAATGTTTCAGTTAATATGTGTATATACCGGGTGTTTTCGAGCACCCGTACCACCCTTTTTTCTCGGAAACGTGATGAGATAGGAAGTAGGGGAAAAATTTTGATTATCAAAGTATACCCTGAAGAATCAAATGGGCATGATAAAAATTTTGTGGGCCCATCAGAAGTGGAAGAATCGAATGGGCATGATAAAAATTTTGTGGGCCCATCGGAAGTAATCTGAAGAATCGAATGGGCATGATAAAAATTTTGTGGGCTCATCGGAAGTAGGTAAAAACTTTTAAAACAAAAGTTGTTTGTTTTTCACAGTTCTTTCTAATTATGCCAAAATCGGCACTGGTTTCCATTGGAGATTTCATAGTTGACCCCTTGTGCCCCTACTTCTGATGGGCCCACAAAATTTTTATCATGCCTATTCGATTCTTTGGGTATACTTTGGTAATCAAAATTTTTTCCCCTACTTCCTATCTCATCATGTTTCTGAGAAAAAAGGGTGATACAAGTGCTCGAAAACACCCGGTGTATATATATATAAAAAATTCTGTACTATACTGTAGCAAAGCTAAATAATACTATACTGTAGTCAATAGCAAAACTAAATAATACTATACTGTAGTCGATAGCAAAGCTAAATAATACTGTATTGTAGTCGATAGCAAAGCTAAATAATAGTACAATAATGTAATAATAGTACAGTTAACGGCAAAAAGCCCATCTTTCTGATGTTTCACCCCTTCAAAGGTGTGTGACTGTTCTTGGACTGCTCCATGTCCAGTTTTACTAACCGAAAATTAACGGTAATTTGTTAATTGACATCTTGTTTGGTTTTACTAACCGAAAATTAACAGTAATTTGTTAATTGACATCAATCTGGTTTTACTAACCGAAAATTAACGGTAATTTGTTAATTGACATCATGGTTTTACTAACCGAAAATTAACGGTAGTTTGTTAATTGACATCATAAATCTTACTAACCGAAAATTAACGGTAATTTGTTAATTGACATCATAAAAGGAGTTTTGTTAGTAAGATTGGTCTATGCTTACAACTCACACTAATCGAATATTTGCTCGGGGGGCTTTGTTAGTAAGACTGGTCTATGCTTACAACTCGCATTAATCGAGTAAGAACTGATATGCTTACAACTTGCACTAATCGAATATTTGCTCGCACTAACTGAAAAACGGTATCAATTTTATATGCACTAATTGAATATTGCATTATTCGAACTCGCACTAATTGAGGCCTACCGCATTAATCAAATATTTGCTCGCACTAACTGAAAAATGGTATCAATTTTATAAGTCGCGAATATTTGCTCACACTAACTGAAAAACAGTATCATTTTTGTAAGTCGCACTAATCGAAATCGCATTATTCGAGCTTGCACTAATCGAGGCCTACCTGTATATTGAAATTTTTTTTATATTTCATAAAAGCCAAACTATTTATTTTGTTATTGCAGATAAGTTTATTTTTGTTAAAATTAAAGAGATTAATAAATAAACTTGCTTAATAGGAACAAATTTTAAATTTAACTTATCTTTAATCTTTAAAATACTTTCAGACAAAGTCCTTCTTCATTACACAGTAAAATAGAATAATAGAACATCAGGTTTTATTTAAATTTTATTATGTGGAATTGCATAATGATTTCAGATTAAAAAAATTAAAAATTATATAAATATGTAATAACAAAACAAATATTAACAAATACATCAAATATATAATATAAATAACAGTAAGTTGTTAAAATAATAAATTCATAAGATTACACAGCATAAGGATTTTTTATTGTTCATTTAGAATATCAGTATCTCTGACATTAAAAAATTCATTGTAGTTATGTTGTTTATTAAATCTTTCCAAAAAAATCTGCAAAACAAAAGTGTGGAACAACACAGCAATATTGACAATTTTTGTTTGATCCCAGAATGTTCAGATAGTTGAATCTGATGTCATTTCTATGCTGTGTAATCTTATCTTGTAATTTTTTTATCAGAAGAATTTTATTTAAAAAGATTTTTCATTTCATAGTCAGACTCCACTTTATGCTGTTTCAGTTTGCAATTTTCCAATGCACAAATGCAGAATCACAAAATTCTGCATTTGTGTCATTCTGGAACTCATTTTTCCTTTAGTAACATGATTTATATTACCTGATTTGATTACCACTCCCAGTATGTGATGCTACAGTATGTAAATGCAAATGAAATCCTTTTATCTTGATATTCACTATCTTTAGGAAACTGATAAATGGCATATTCCTGGCATTTTCTTACTGCTATTAGTGCAACCAATTACAATACAATATTGCATAATGAAAATTTAACATATAAAAATTAAATTAAATTACAATAAATAAATTTCTTATCTAATCATATTTTCTTACTTAATTTATTGAATCTACAATGTTATTTTTCTCAGATTTATATCATCAGTATGCTGGTTAGCAGAAAAGATATATGTATTGTTACACCTTTTATTTTTTATATTATGGGAAATATACAGTATGTCTGATAAATAATTGACTGATGCATAAAAAATGAATTAATGGCCATATTAGTATAAATCTATTTTTTATTCGAAATATGTTCCTTCTGCATCAATACAGCATTGGGAGTGATCAAATAATGAGCAGAACGATTTTTGGAGTTCTGATTTCAGAATCCTGTTGAATATTCTTGTCACAGTGACTTTGATTGCTTCACTATCATCATATCAGATCCCTTTCATCAGCATTTTTAGTTTCAGAAACAAAATTATCGCATGGTGCTAAATCTGAAGAATAAGGTGGTAGTCAAGAATGCACATTTATTTTTGAGACAGAAACTGCTTGACAGCTGTCACCTTGTGCTCTAGTGTATTCTTATTCAAGAGAAACTAGCTGCCACACTCTTTGTATTCAGTTCTTGGTCATATAATTCTTTTCCACATGCTCCAAATACCCAAATAAAATTGGCCGGTGTCTGTTTGACCCTCTTAAACAAATTCCCAATGAACAGTACTTTGGAATCATAAAAACAAATGAGCATTGTCTTGATTTATGACTTTTGAAAGCATGATTTCTTTGGTCTTTGTGAGCTAGGCAACTCCATTTAACGCTTTGCTGCTTTCATTATTAGGCTGGCTTCATCAGTAAAAGAAGAGATATTGAATAAGGCAGTTTAACATTTGCAAAGAAAAATTATCTGCAGAAGTTCAAAAGTTCACAGTCTTTAAAAAGAAATTTCTTCATCTTATTCAACAGGAATAATTATCAGAAAATCAGTTATAACTGTATAACATATAACTGTAATGAGACTGAATTAAATTACAAAATTGCTACAAACTAAAACTCTTGCATACCGGACTGAAGTTTCACTCCCAGCCCTTGCTTATATAAAACAATAGAAGGAAGCAAATATTGCCAACATCATGTTATTAATACAATGGAGTAATCTCTCTGCAACAAAAAGGAAGACAAACAACAATAACTTAACTTTTTTTAAGTCTTGTTATTACAGGTAATTGTTATTACATAAAAATGCATACTGTACAATAATATTATATAAATACATAAAATAAATATAAACAAAATGTATTGTATTTATTTAAAATATCTTGAGTTTCTACAAAATTAGACACTTAAATTATATAATGGTTTCCAAGTCACTAAATGAGATATCCCACACTAGTCACTTCTGGATAATGTTTTCAGTGGTCTGACTACCCTAAGGTCCCATAATTGTTGAACTAGCAGGATTCTAATAGTAACAGTATGTACAATATATTTACTTCATACTCAGAACAGCATTGTGTTCTGCTGCTTGGTTAGTTACTGGCTCTGAGTGTAAAATAAATATACTGCACATACTGTGAATACTGATTATGTATTTTTTCTATGTTGAAAATAATAATGCTAGCTCTATATCTATCATATTTCAATGGTCTTATGAAAATTATATTTTATTTATATAATTTCAGTATGCATCACAATTTTCAAGAATGCATCCACAACAAAAAATGGAATTTGATATATAATGAATTATAAATAATATATGGTACTATTATTAATAATTAATTATGATACTCTTTTTAATTAGTTATTAAGAAAGATGTAGTTGTCATTTAGTTATTATGGCAATGAAAAAAATATAAAATATTTCTGAATATTTAAAAAAATTTTTTTTAAGATTACATTATGTATGTTGTTATTTTAATTTTTTGTTACTCAGAATAGATATACATCTTATCTGATAAACAAATTAATACTCCTAAAATATAAATTAAATGAAATTTCTATTGTAATTTTGTTATTGCATTAGAGAAAAATTTAATAAAAATTGAAATTTTATGGAAATAGCAAAGTTATTTATATTATAATGCAGAGTTTGTGGAACAAGATAAGATAGACTAATTTCATATTTATGCAGAAAACACAATACAACTTTAAACAAGCCATATATAGGTTTAGATGATTTATACCAATCCTGTATGGCATCCAAAGTTAATCTTCAAAGTGTTAAACTGTTTAATAATCTTACATGAAAGCAAAAGTTTGTGTGCAGATTTTATGAAACTTCTAAGCAAATAATTGCATCATTAAAATATTTTTACATAAATGATGATATGGCAGAAATATTACTGCATCTAATAAACTTAAATGCTCTTGATTCAAATAATAAGGTAATCATTTAGAGAATTAATAACCATTTGTGATTTGTAAGAAAATAAATTATGTTGTGTTTTAATTTTGAGTATATCTCAATTATATTACTAATTATAATTTATTAGTTTTGTTTTAATTTATAGTATATCTCAATTATATTACTGATTTAATTAATAAATTTTTTTTATTATTTAGACAAAATCAGTAGCATTTGCTGTTCGCACAAATATTGCATATGATGGTACTCTTGATGATGATTCTCCAGTCCATGGGTGTGCAATTTCATTTGGTATTAAAGATTTTTTACATATTAAAGAAGTAAGTATTTATCATTAATAATTTAATATAAAATAATTTGCAATAGTGCTAAAAAAAATTGCATTTCATAATTTTTCATATCGTCTTGTTTATCCTTCAATAGAGTAAACAAGAATAGTAAATAAAAAAATATTTATCAAATATATAGTAAACTTACTATAACTTATTTTATGTTTTAATAACTTAAATATATTTTAATATAAATAAATTGTTAAATGAATAGTAATTGATTTTGAAATGAGTGATGTGCAATTTTATTTCTTGTAAATCTGATTTTTCTGTTTTGTTTGATGGATGTGATGATTGTCACATCACAGTAATTACAAGAAGCATGTGGAATTTTTGCAAATTCAGTCTGGTAATCAGAATATTATATTATTTTATGCAAAAAGAAATGATTAGATATGTTAAAAATCAAAAGTTTTTCTCTTGATTCTGTTTCAAACATAATATTCTGATATCAGAGTGATCATAAAGAGCCATTGTTTTCAAGGATGTTTCCGGAATATTAACCTTTAAGCCATTTAGCAACTAAATACTTTATTGTCAGAAATATTTTCACTGCACTTTGTGTCTTTCTCAGCTTCTATTAAAAGACTACTAAAGGGCTTAAAGATTAATATTTTATTTGTTCAAGCAGTTTTAGTGACTAAATATATAGTAATTTTTCTGGATTTGGACAAAGCAATTATATATTTTTAAGGTAAGTTATTTAAAAGTAAGAGCTTAATTTTTAAACCATATTCTATTATTACATGTTGTTATAAAACTCATTGCTATATAATGCATGAGATGCTATTGATTTGTATTGTAGAAATGTTGCACTTTGGTATATTATCTCTCATATCTTCTGTCCAATCTTTAATTTGAGACAAGTTTTAAAAAAATGCAATTTGGCAAGTTAGTTTATTTGAATAAATAATGATTTTATATAAATATTCAAAGTAAGAATGGAAAAAAAAAATTTACTATGTATAGTTGTGTATAAGCTGCTCCCTACTTCAGAATTTAAAAATTGATAAAAATGAAATCCATATATAGTTTAACCCCCATACTTTCAAATATAAGATAATATTTATTGAAATAAGATGAATTTTTTTATAATTTTAAAAATTTTATAAATCCAATTAACTATTGAAATAAATATAGCTACTTAGACAAAATATCAGATATATATCATCAAAACTGAAATATGGAAATGTACTGTGAAGAGAAAGCTAGATAGAAAGCAGGGATATGATTGTGTTGTGTCATATTTAATCACATTCTCCTTCAGTATCATTTTATTGAAGTGTTTGCTCAGCAGAAAATATCAAAAATATTAAAAGTTTCTATCATTTCCAAATCTCAACAAAAATATTTAACAAAGTTTAAACAATATAAATCAGAATCAAAATGCATAACATAAATATTACTGCATCTGATAAGAATTTAAAATCAACAATCACACACAATCACTAGGAGCATAAATCAAATGTCTGAATTTAGCTGGAAAAAATCATCCTGCAGAGATGTACCTCACTAATACTCACTCACTTGATATATTTTCATTATAACATACAATCAGTTTCATTACCCATTCTTGTTATGATGTCCTACTATTTTCCATAACATACTGACTACAACATCTGAAATTTCTACCATTCTAAAACTGATATTGCAATGTAATCAAAAAATGGCTGATACTTTTATGAAGTACAGTAGGCTATATGTAGGGCAAAGTTGTTTCTTATATTTCATTGTAATAGACAATTCATATTTTTAAGACAAATTAAAATATAAGCAGTATATCAATTCTAACATGTAGACTTTTTTACTTTTTATAAATTGTTTGAAATTGGGATATGTCTTTTGATAAATATCAAAATGGATTTTTTATTGTCAAATTTGAAAAACCAATTATTGCTAAATAGGTTGAAAATAATGTGATTTTTCTAGCAGCAATCATATTATTGAAAGTTTTACAAGATAGTCAAATAACAAGACAAAAGATAAAAAAGCAAAATCAAAATAAAATGTGCAAAAGAAATTTCATTACAATTAATGAAATGAGAAATGCATTTGTGAGGCCCACATGGTCCGCAGGATAATATAGGACGATATTCAACAAGCTTATGGCCTACCTGCGGTCTGTGGAGTGTGTAAGGACAGGTAATGAGACTTAGACAGCGACACAGAGAGTACGTTTGTAACAACAAACAACTTCCTTTATTGGAGAGAGAATATTGTACAAACTTCAGACCCGACAATTGGGGTTGAAGGACAAATACCTTAGTTATAAAGACGAATTTCTCCAGTTGGTTGCTCTCGACGGGATTTGTTCTCTTGATGGGATCAGATGGATACTCTTCTGAGTCCTGTCATTGATGCGGCTTCCTTGGGAAGGTGAAGGATGGATAAACTGATGTGTTGGCAGTTCAATTCAAGTTCGAAGTTGCTGGAAACAGGGTTCACCAGGCACTCGGACATCGGATCTCGAAAGAAGATGAGTGACACTCCTTAGTGAAGATGGTTAGGCAATGTTCACAGTCCTACCGTCTGTATACTTACTATACAGATGGAGATTCACCAGTAAAACAACAGCCATGAATAGAGTGGCCCGTAGTAGCTCTATCGTATCAGGGCAAGATCGACAGAATTAATCAACTGGCTATTTCGGCGAATGGGGACTGACCTCTATGATGAACAGGAACCGACTGACTATCCTTTGTCTAAAGTCCCCATCTCAACCTCCGATTAATAACTATAAGTCAGTCACTTTTTCCCGGGAAGTCGTTCAACTAACCCCGGTTACATTCTTTCTCACCAACCCCACTGCGTACCTGCAAGATATTCAAGCCTCCGTGCAGCCCGACTTGCCGCGTGTTTATTTGTCTTTCCTAAGTTGCAGAGAACGAAGTATTTCAGACCGGCTGGAAGATAAATACATGTAACGATGGTTTATTCTTATAAAGTGTCAATCCCAGTTGAATTATGATTGGGGGTGAAGTGATATTTTCCAGCAGGCCAAGCTCCGCATCTACACACATTAATATAAATGATTGTTAGAGATGATGCTAAATCTTGTGTTTCAGATAAGTGCATATTAATCATTGATATATGCTTATTGATCAGAGCCATTGAAAATTACACAAACTTGATTAGAATACAGTATAAGATATTGCTTTGATTGAATCATATAAATCTGCCATCCATCTACATATATATATTTTTTTTAGCTAATAGTGCATAATATCTGTAAAAAAAGCATTAAATAATAATATTTCATATTATAAAACCTAAAATATGAAATAATGTCTTATCTACATATTATTTTAACATTTAATAAATTACATAAATAACATGTAACATAAAATTTTCAAAATGCATGTTTATTGTTTGGGAAAATTTGATCACAATTTTTTAAACAAAATTATGGTTATTAAAGTTAATTATAATTTAAAATAACATTTTACAATACATAAAAATTTAAGCAGTACTGCAAAAAAAACTGGAAATCTATCAGATGTTTTTATGATAAAACCATAAACAAGATGATAATGGACTTCCAATACTGAACATCAACTTTTATTTCAGAAGTTGAAATATAAAGCATTATTTTTTATGCTGTTGATATTTTAAATAAACTTTATTTTATAATTGGATTTTTACAATATTTTTATTCTAGGTTTATAATAAAATTTAATAATTTTCCTTTTCTGTACTTCTTTCAATAAAAATAGGATAAAATTCTATGAATAAATTAGTAAATTGATAGCACATTAAAATTGAAAAAAGCTAAACTAATTTTAATTAAATTCCAAAATAGAATCCTTCATAATTATTATCAAAATATAAAATTTTGATGAATAATAGTTATTTTACATTAATTTAAATTTTATGAAACTACTGAACAAATAATTGCATCATTAAAATATTTTACATAATTGAAGATATCACTATTGGAAACTCCAACAATCATTTACAATCAAATATTGTTAATAAAAAATAAATTTCAATAAATATTTTAATTGTGATTGATAACATTATCATAAACCATGCAGTTAATCTTATTTCCATATCAATATGGCAAAAATATACAAGTAGTCCTCAACTTATGATAGCAGTGTCATTAATAAATAAATTCTGCTTTTGGTCAATGCAATAGACTTGGGTTCAATTACCAGATCCCAATGGTCTGATATATGGAAATTGTCCTTTTTTTGTGTCTGATTCTTGTAATTTTGTATTCTTTATGTTTATTAAGATAATATATAGTATCCTAGTAAATATTAGTAGTGAGAAATCCATAAATTTTGGGCATTTCTGACTTATGATGGCATTAAATTTTTGAAACCAAACTGTCATAAGTTAAGAACTAACTATATTTTGGTTGAATTAATAACAAATCATGAACAAAGATGGCTGCTTCTACTGTCAATCCTTTTTACAAATACTGAGGCAAATAAATATGAAATTGTATTGGTAATTTTAAAAGCTAAATAATAATTAAAATGGAAATAAAATGAAGTAATGCTTCAGAATATAATTGAGAAATATATGATTCTTCACAAATTAGGCTTAGATATCCCCTATCAATTTTTAATTTGGAACTGTTCAAGCCTTTATAATATAATTTTTACACTTAGTATCAGATTTTCTGGTCCCAATTACAAGTAATCTTCATATAACATGAGAGTTCCTATAAAATCTTGTAAAGTGCAAAACTGTGTTATACTGCAAATTCTAAACTGTGAAGAGCAAAGCCATGTTCAATAAATTTCAATGTTGTGCAAGAATTGCCATAATTTTCTAATGGAATTAGAGTGTAACTGTGTTGTAGAAGAACTATGTTATAGGAGGGTTGTCTGTAATATATTATAGCAGGATATATCTGCATTTGTTAAATGATCAGAACTTCAGAAAATGCACACATTGTGGATCAGAAATATTGGGGACTGTATATTTCCTATATTTGGTATATTTTAATGTTTACTGATGATATTTACAGTAGTGGCTACCATGTTTATTCTTTAAATTAAAAAAGAGCAGTCTACACATTTCCAATCTTATTTGTGAAGTGCTCAATAAATTCATATTGAAATGCATTCAAAATTATTAACAGTCACATCCATCATATATTTTTAATAATAAAATCAAGAAGAAATAGGCATTTTTTAGGAATATATATGACCAATCCTGCTGTTTCCATAAAATGGACTACTAGCATAAAGAGGATACATTACCACCTTATATATTTTTGAAAATATTTATGCAGTATCTAATATTTATCTACAGAAATATTAATTTATGTGAAATCATACATATTCATATATTTTTAATAAAAAAAAAGGAATCATTAGGATAATGAACTTTGTTAGAAATAAATATGGTGGATCATGCAGATGATATGAAGGCCTGATGAACTAATGAATTTTAATTATATTATGAAAAATTTTTCAATTTTTGACTGACCTATGTATATATCAACACCACCTTCAAAATTTTATTCAAAAAATATTTTTTGCTTATATATAAGCATATATAATAGTTAGTTTTATTATTTAATTGAGCAATTACTGATATAATAATCTATACCATTAAATAATAAATAAATAATATATTAATGTGAAATTTGATATACAATCGTATAAATCTACTCTTTCAAAATTCTAAATAATGATGTCTTGTGTTAAATATAGCATTTATAAACTTTTTGTTATAAACTTCATTATTTTTCTATTCAATCATTGCATATAAAATCATGAGACTATGTATTATTATATTGATAATATCTGAATAAATAATAAATTCACATTTGATTTTAGTACATAAATCAAGTTTGATTAAAAATTTATTTTTTTTCACTGAAACAAATGCTTTAGCAAAAGTACAAAGTAAAAGCACTTGCTTTGAGTAAAAGCTAGCAGCAAAAGCACTTCCTTCAATTTGTGTGACTAAATTTTACCTTTTTCTTGCAAATCCTTTAGTTTGTGAGCAGTGCTTCTTTAGACTACATATAACAAATAAAGGGAAATAAAAGTTCTTGTCAGTGATAAAAATTTTTTTAATAAATCTATTAAAATTTAATAAAAATCAAAGTTTTTACTATCTTTGCATATATATAAATAAAAAATGAAAAATTAGTCAATAAACTATCTGATTAATCTGTGCAAAAATTAAATTTCAAATATCATACCATTATAAAATACTGATAAAATGAACTATGGATTCATAGGCTTATAAACAGTTTTATAAATTATAATACTGCTAGGAATGTAACAATTCTGAAAAATATTGATATTTGATATTACTTGATATTTTTTTATGAAGAATTGATACTATCCAATACTTACATGGAAAATATCAATATTTAAATATCATAATATAGTTAAGCTAATATCATAAAAAATATGTTTTTTTATAATATAAACCAATTCTAGATCCATAGATAAAAATTTTAAAATCTCAGTTCCTGGGAATTCCCGGGAAAATTACTTTTTTAAATCTCAGATCCCGGGAATGAAAAATAGGCCAGAAAAGCAGCTGTCAATGTTTAGATTTTATCTATATTATCTTAAAAGGTAAAGCAGTTATATGTTTGAATAGTATTATTTAAATATCACTATCAAAAATTTCAATAAATAATTGTCCAAAGTATTATTAATTTAATTTTAAACAACCTAGTTCCGCTGCTTCTATTAACGTAGTAAATAACACCAAGCACTTGAAGCCCTATTATTAGTATATGTAGTTTATATATATCTAATAATAAACTTGTGTGTTTGTCCTGCTTCATGTCTTGGTGTTATTTATTATATATTATTAATTTATTGCATACAAAAATAATAATGAAAGATTAAAATAATAATTTATTAAGAAAGAATATTATATGAAACTTAAATCAAAATTTTCCAGATTTTAGTTTAATAAAAATTATTTTTATAAAATAATTATTGATTTACTGAAAATTGGATATTTAAAAATATTATTGAAATTGTTGCTAAAGAAGAAAAACCTAAGCAATAGGCAGAAATAAAACCTTTATTTCACAAAAGAACGTTTTTGACTATTCTTATCAGCTAATGTCAACCCCTATACAGATAGCCGGGATATTTCTCCAGGTTTGTTTACATAGGTCAGAGAACATGGATGGTCGGTCACAAGTTAAATTATTGCACTGCACAAGACAGAGTATATGGGGCTTGTCGTGGAGTCCCTTTTTATTTTGGATGGAGCCAGTTTGGTACACATTATCAACTGTAGTGACTCTGTTACAATCTCCAACACACTGCTTTGGACAATGGACTGTGGTTAGTACATGTTGTTGTACAGGAGACATCTTTATTATTTTTATTTTTAATTTTATTATTTTTATGTTTTTTATCTTTACATTTTTGATCCAATTGTTTGTTGCCTTAATGGATCCATAGGTTTTTACGTTTTGGTTAGGTAAGGCACAGTTTTACCACACAGCCATCTGGCCAACTTTTACATTTTGGACAAATAATTTGTTTAATGTAACATTTTTGATGTAAGTGACTAGAATAGATACTCTGTCTTGTGCAGGGCGATAATTTAACTCATGTCACCAACCATCTGTGTTCTCTGACCTAGTAGTAGTAGTAGAAAAGGGAGGAGCCTACCCAGCCCAAGCATCGCGACCAACAATGGTCTGTTGTGCACCCTCAATCTAATCATCCCAGAAGAAGTCCCATCTTTAAAACAAATGACAGTATTTTCCTCAGTGGGACAGTAGCAAGATCCTCTGGAACAAGAAAATACATCCCCAAAAGATCACGCCCTAAGCCATGAAAGGGCCACACATTCACACAGAATGTAAAAAGGAGTTTCCTCCTCATACTGACATCTTCTACACATAGGACTACCAACAAGTCCAATCAAGTGAAGATGTCTTCTAAGATGATAGTGCCCTGTAAGAAGCCCTGTAACAATCCTAACTTCAAATTTATTCAGTGAAAGCAACTTTTTAGTTCGCTGAGCAGAGCACCCAAAACGAGAGCCTTCACCTGCTAAGACCAGAGATGGACCTCCAGAAACTGAGGTGCTGGGCTGCCAACCAGTCCTTGACTACCCACCCAAAAACATCAGAACCAATACCCAGAGCAGGCTCAGGTCCAAAAAAGGGACGAGAAGCCCCTTCCTTGGCAAGCCTATCAGCAACCTCATTACCCTCAATCCCCTTGTGCCCCGGCACCCAAACAAGCTGCACCCTGTTCTTGGTGGCCAGTTCCTCAATGAGAAGACGACATTCCCAAACAAACTTAGAAAAAAAAACTCTGTTCTTGTGGCCAGTTCCTCAATGAGATGACATTCCCAAACAAGCTTAGAAACAAAGTGGGAACTATCAAGTGCTTTAAGGCAGCCTGACTATCAGATAAGATGTAAATATGTTTACAAACATAACCCCTATCAAGATTGATTCTAACACATGCAGAAAGAGCAAAAATTTCTGCCTGAAGTGGCAAACCGCCCAAGGGAATAAGAATAAAACATCCTCGTCCCCTTGCAGTAAACCCCCACCCCAACACTAGTAATGGTTTTAGAACTGTCTGTAAACCAGACCAAACCACCCTTGATACTGATCCCAAATCCCCCTTATCGATCAATTTATCGATCCCAATATATAAAAAATGGGATCATTGTCAGAGATTTGGATTGACATTAAGCAATGCAAAGGAATATTTGATAAGGGGCTTGAAAACTTATGAATTCGGATGCCATTGTTGATCAAGGAACACGCAAGTATGCCTTGACATCGATATAGAATTTTTGGAAAGAATGACAAGTTCCAGCGAGGAGAAGAAGACTACAAGTCATCGCCCAAAACTTGAGACAACAGAAGAATGTGAAAGCTATACCATTACTTAAAGCAAAACGATGCAACAAGTGTGGAGGACCTGCTCACCTAACTGTAAGTTGCACGAATGACTATAAATGTTACAAGTGTGGTGGCTCAGGCCATATCTCCACTAATTGTCAGCAAAAGACAAGTACTGCCAAGAAGGATGAAAAGACGCCTTCCTATAATATGAAACAATTCAGTAGAGGAGCCAGCGCAAATGAAAGGGAACACCCGAAGGTGATAAGCAGCGTCAGTGAGAAATCTCAACCCTTTTATATTACTGTCAACCTGAATGGAGTAAAATGTAGTGCTAGTGTTGATACTCAGAGCGATGTTTATCTAGTAAAGCAGACGATTGCCAAATCTTTGGGATCAGCGAGTCAAATTATAAGTACGAGATATCCGGATTCAGTAAAGACCGCAAATGCTATAGTGGTCGAGGGCATTATGTGCTTGAGATTGAACAACTATTCTTGAAGGATGAACTATTTCATGTAGTGGATGATGAAATCATGAATGATGTTTGGATACTGATGTTCGGATTGGTAGACCCGTGCTCGATCGAGCCGATCTCAGAATGACAGCCAAAGGTGGATAGTTAAAATTCGAGCGACTTGAAGTTTCCTATGGGAGATGCTGTGAAAAAAATTAACTGTTCGTGTAGATGGTGACCAGTTAATTTCGCCTCATGCTATTAAGTTGATCAACCTTAAAGCAAGGAGTTCACCCGATGGAACATGCTACATAAAAGCCGGCTGTGGATCGAAGCCTGGATCGTTTGTGATTGAAGGCTTACGGCCGGTTGTATAAACGGAGTCTACTTTTGAAATCTAGGAGCAAACCTAGACTAAATAAAAATCGTTTACATAAACAAAGTCTGTGAATAGTCTTAGTCTAACCCTTGTCTCAAGTACGCTTCTCAACAACTGTTTAGTACTTAATAAAAACCTGTCCTTTGGCAGGTCTAAACTGAATGTTAAACTGGCGCATGCGCAATTCGTTTCTGATTCAGTCGCTAGGCGCCATTTTGTTACACCACTTTACATCGAATTGTTGCTTTTTTAAATTGTATTTTAGAACAATAGGCGAAATGTAGACGAATGATAGATTAGAAATGCTAGATAGATTATATGGAAGTACTTTTTTGACGAATAACAGAAAAAAGAAAGCATATAGAAGTCGAATCAATCCTCTGATGAAACGACGACGACGAATTTAAAATGCGATTTAGATTTTCGAAGAACGGATTCTTATACATTCTAAATCGTGTTTTTCCCGATGTCCACCTTACAGACAGAAGAGGACAACCTCTTACACCTGAACAAAAGTTAGGATTAGCTTTGAGATACTTTGCAACTGGGAGCTTTCAGAGAGCAGTTGGTAATTTGACAGATGTTCATGTTTCAACAGCTAGAAGGTGAGTAATAATACCATTTACAAACTGTTTTTATTATATAATTATTGCTATTAATGAAAGACGCAAAAACGTATCCCTAATATCACAGTAAACTTTGTTAAAATGTAATGAATAACAGAAACCACCTG
Source organism: Olivierus martensii (assembly GCA_000484575.1). Classification (NCBI taxonomy): domain Eukaryota; kingdom Metazoa; phylum Arthropoda; class Arachnida; order Scorpiones; family Buthidae; genus Olivierus; species Olivierus martensii. The sequence goes on from AYEL01032854.1 coordinate 32,505, forward strand.
AATACAAATAATATATTTATCAAGAATATTTGGTTCTCTTCATATTGTTTCTTTTAGACTTGTGTTAAAATTATCAAAGTCAAAAGATTTTTTCAGTTATTTTGATTATAAAGATATCACTATCAAATTTGCTGTTATAAATTTTATATTTTTCACTATAGATGCTTGAGTGCATGAGGTTGCTTCATCCATATTGAGATGCATGAGGTTGCTTCATCCATAGCCAAGCTGAAAAACATTGAAATAAAAATAGCCTTTTTTCTCACATTCGTTCACTAATATCCATTTTCCTAATCTTTCATTTTTCAATTTTTTTTTTCCACTTTCAGTACTGTTTCCAGTATTCCCATCTTTAATTCCTCCTCTTTTTCGACCCTAACTAAAAAAATGAAGGTGTCATTTTATATAAAACAAACGTTAGGTTAGGTTAGGTTAGTTTTATTACGCCACCATATCCTCATGGGATATTCTGTATCTGTCACCAAACAATGAGCGTAAGTAAGAATAGGTCTCACAACCATGGTATAAATCCAGTACAACAGACCTGGCCTAAGACCCCAAGTCTTACCCAAAATACCCCTGCAAGCCCAAAGGCCCTACAGGCCTTCCCCACAACAAACTCAATGTGTGGCTTCCCAATCAAACCCTTGTCAAGCAAAATGCCAAGGTATTTGACCTTTGTAGAAAACTGCAACCTTTTACCAAAGAAGGTTGGCTCAGTTAATCCTCCAACTGTCTTTTTTGAGTAAAAGGCACAATAATAGTCTTAGCCAGATTAACAGACAATCCAACCGTATCACACCAATTTGAAACTGTATTGAATGCAGTCTGAAAGACCTCAGATAAAGTACTGTGAAATTTCCCCACCACAATGATGGCTATGTCATCAGCATATCCAACCGTGAAGAAACCCTTCCCATTGAGTAAAGCCAATAACTCATTCACCACAAGGCTCCAAAAGAAGGGGAGACAACATCCCCCTGACATCCCCTGTCAGTGAGAATCATAACTTTCTCCTCATAGAGTCTACTAAAAACAACCCTATGCATCAGCATGGAGCCAATCCAACAATTAATCGTTGAACTGACTCCATGTCTGAAAGCAGCAAGGCTAATTTGCTCAAAAGTCGTAGGTCAAAAGCCCCTTGAATATCAAGGAAAGCACCAAGGGCAATTTCCTTGTATCTCCAAAAGTCCTCAGTGAGTGAAACAACCTCATGAAGAACATGCTCAGTCGATTTGCCAGATTGATTGGCAAATTGACTGCGACAAAGGGGGATCCTAGACAAGGCCCCATTTCTAATAAACCTATCCACCAACCTTTCCAATATCTTCAATAAAAAGGACATCAGACTGATTGGATGATAAGACTTAGCCTTGGTATAAGAATTATGCCCAGGCTTAGGTATAAAAGAAACCCTTACCTGCCTCCAGGATTATGGATCATAACCAAAAGCCACACAGGCCTGAAAGACACGGCAAAGAGGAGAAACCAGAAACAGCCACACAGGCCCGAAAGACACGGCAAAGAGGGGAAACCAGGACATCAAATTGCCGTTGCAAGAACACTGGCAAAATACTATCTGGTCCTACCGACTTAAAAGGCTTAAAAACACTTATAGCCCATCTAATGTTAGACTGATTAATCATCCTCCTCACAAGGTGCCAGTCCTCCCTCATGGCATGACAATCATGTCCATCAAGGTCAGACTGCACCTGCAAGGAGGATGAGTTCTCAATCAAAATAGACCCAGGAAAGTGTACCCGAAAAAATTCCTTTAAACAGTTTCTGCAAGTACTAGTCATACTGCCATCAGGCAGCTTAAGAGAATCATCCCTGCAAAAATTCTCATTAGACATTATCTTCACAAGTCTGGATACCTCAGGTATATCCTCAATTTCCTGAGTATACCATTCCAGAAAGACCTTTTAGCCTTTCTAATGGTGTATTGTAACCAGTAAGGGCACTCCTATATGCGTCCCAATCACCAGTCCTCCTAGCTTTATTAAAAAGCCACTTAACATTACGTCAAAGACTGCCCAGTCGTTCATTCCACCAAGGAACTCGCCTTGATGAGCAAGCAGTCCTGACAGGACAGTTTTGGTGATAGGATAAGAGAAATTGCCTATTGAATCTGGTCAACAGTCATCTTTAAATCCACCACCGAGCAAAGATGGAGGTTGATCTGAATCACCCTCAGACCCATGACATTACAGGTACCTAAGGTGGGCAAAGATTCATGCTCTCCTCCGTTGACTGGGCATTGGAAGGACCAGTGATATTCCCGGAAGCTCGATCCTTATCGGTGAGCCCGACCAGTTCATGCCCCTTTGCAGAAGCAATCATCGAAGCTATTGGTCTCCCAGACTTGGAATTAGGATCCAAAAGTACCTTAAAGGTCCCTTGATCGACCCCAGAAAAAGCGTTAAAATTGGCTGATTTGACGGCCTTCGCCAAAGCAAGATCAACCATCAGAATCAAATGCTGTCCTTTAGTGCCCCTACTACAACCCAAGACCCTCCAGTTTTCAGTCCTGAACCCTGGATTAAATGCTTGGAGTCGAGCCAAAAGTTGGCTCACATCCTGCGAATGAGTATCTGCAGTGTGATAAGCCAACTTCACAGGCGTGGGTAGGTTCTTCGCAGGGATAACCCTTAAAGAAATCCCTTGCCCAAGAGTACACCCATCCAAAAGCCGGGTGAACTCATTCATACAGGTATAAATGAGTGCACCATTGTCCAAGGTATAGCCCTTGAGCAGCAGCAAGGTCTCCCCAGAAGAGATTTCATCCCCACCACTCAAGATCTTTCTCAAAATAAGATCAACCTCAGCAGTCACCATCTTGGAGTCCGGAAATCCTTATTGATGATGCCAAAGCTTCCAAATATGACCTAGGCTGAAAGCCCTGGGACCTCTTAGCAGGCCTCACCTCCTCTGAAGCAGGGATAGACATCACAGATCTGGTTCTCTTGCCAACACCAGGGGTATCAGCAGGAGAATCAGACAAAGAAGCCAGTTGGGAAGAGCCGCCTGGTAGCTGAGAACCACTGGTGTTAGCAGCTTCCCTCCTAGCCCTTCTCCACTTTTGTCTAGCTGCTCCAGACAAATGCACCTTTTGCAGACTAGGTTTACTCCCGGAGGCAAAAACTCCTGGAGACTGCCCCACCACCCCGGGACATGCCAGTGGCCCCAGCACCCTCAGATGAGGTACCAGGACCACCACTCCTGCAATGAGGCAGAGAAGCAGCCTCTCCAGAAAAAGTATCAAAAGGTTTAGAATTTTTATCATCCATGATAAAAAAGACAAACTGGAGGAAACACAAAAGATCACCACCCAGTTATCCTCCAATATATGGGCGGAAGGCTAACTAAGGCAAGGTTCTTCCAGGTGCTTTGAAGAGATCATTAGAGACACTGCATCTTCTACTATCCCAGTGCCACTCAACTCTCAGCATGATACCACACACCTTAGTTTGGGTAGGGCTCTCTCTTAGTCTAGCCCCTTACCTTTGACCTATCCGACATGGGAGATCCTACCAGTAGCAAAGCTACCGTCAGCATAGCTCTCAGGATCCTTGTAACGTGCAAGCTCCCTCACCATGACAAGGTGGAGACTCCAACGAGGGAGGTTCTCTGACCTATGTAAACAAACCTGGAGAAATATCCGGCTCTCTATATAGGGGTTGACAGTAGCTGTTGTAGACCAGTTGAGGAATGGTCAAAAACATTCCTTTGTGAAATAAAGGTTTTATTTCTGCTTATTGCTTAGGTTTTTCTTCTTTACTCTGATTAGTTGCAGAATGTCTACAGCTTTAGAAATTGTTGCTATATTATAATTATAAAATATAACTGTGATTATAAAAAATTCTAGTTTTAAACTGCAATTACAATTCCTTCAAAAAGCCTTCCAAGTAAAAAAAATAATTGCATTTTAGGGAATTTCCTGCAACAAATTTTGCAAAACTTTACAATTGATATATAAAATATAGCATGAAAATAAGAATATAGAGCTAACCTTTTTGATGCTATCAGCCACCACTAATATTTACATTAAAAAATTGAAAAGCAAATGATATTCTGTTTTTTATATGTAATTGAAAAATTTCTCTGCCAAATTTTAAAATTAAATTTAGTCTGATTTTTGTTTTTGTAAGTTTTTGTCTGATTTTGTCGATACTTGACAGTATCAGCAGAAAAGTATCAATATTCAAAAAATATAAATATATATTGAGTGCAAAAATATCAAAATGTCAGTTGCCATCCTTATCCTTGATATTGGTTATATCCCTACCCTTGTATTTCCTCAATAAGTCAATCCACCTCTGGTGTCATATTTTTTCTTCAAATTGAAGTAATTTCTAAAATCATTAGTTTTAAGATTTATAATGCTTAACACTCTTCACCTGTATGAAAGGGCCACTTCAGTCATATTTGCGAAATAAAAATTTGTGAATCTTTTACTACAAGAATGAATCTGGTACTGACTAGATGTGAGATTTTAGAAGGATTTACTTTACACTTTGAAGTAAATGATCTTTTTATTCATATGACTAACTTAGTAAGTAAAGGTTTCAAATAAAAGTAAAGTAAATAAAGGTTTCATTTACTCAAACTCTAAAGTAAAAGATTTTTGGATGAATTCTTATTCATATTAAAAGAAATACTTGCTCCAAGTTTCACAAGTAAAAGGTAATACTAATTTTTATTCATTCAGTCCACTGTCACTTTCATCAATAAATAATAATGAAATTATAACAATAATTTTTATATTATTTTAGAGTAAAATATCAATCTAATTTTATTCCAGTATAAGCATATTTAACACGCTACTAAAATAATTTCATCTCACTTGGGCAAGGAAAGAACAATTCGTAATCGTGAAAAACAAATGGATTCACTATAGTGCACTTTTGGCTCAAACGCAAAAAGCGTTTGATGCGAGAGACGCAAAAAACGTTTGATGCGAGAAACTGTGAGAGGTTTTAAATAGATTTGGTGATCTGTTTTGTTGTGACTAGTTACGGTAATGATTGATTGACGTCGAGCAAGACCTGTTAAATTGTTACATAAGGTTGAGAAAAAGAAAAACTGTTGACTTTGCCCGCTAGGGGAGGTGCGGCTTTATTGTTTTTAGGGAGGCAATTTAAATCTCTAATGGTCAGTGCAGCGATTAAGTCGAACTACTGAGAAGGGCTCGGTTGAGCCGAAAGTGCACTATAGTGAATCCGTTTGTTTTTGACGATTACGGATTGTTCTTTCCCTGCCCAAGTGAGCTGAAATTATTATTTTAGTAGTGTGTGGAAATTATGGAGCAGCGTAATAAAGAGGTTACATTAAGCATATTTAAATGAATAATTAAATTATTTAGTTGAATTTTTTAATATAAAAGAATTAATTTGCTCTCTTTTATTTAAATATTGTTCAGTTAATATAAATTTTATATAATAAATACAATATACTCTTGATTAACCAGGATAGTTGGTCAATCAGTTATCCCAGATAATCTGCAAAATATTCAGAAAAATTGGAATTATGGACAATATCAACTTTTAATTTAATATTAAAAATTAAATAAATTGCATATATGCACATATTTGGATATTCTATTATTTATTGAAAAAGGAAACAAGAAATGTTATTTGCAGAAAAAATTATTGCAATATTTGTGATTTAATTTTTTTTATTTTTATTCTTGATTGCTAATTATATAAGCTATAATAAAGAAATGAACTTTGGGTATTTGAAAATCTTTCAGATAGTGAATCTAAGATAAAGTGTCCAGATGTCCCAGATTATGCAGGCCTGTCCTGGATTTGAGTTGTTTGTCCTGCAATGAAAACTGTCCTGAAAAATGTCCCAGATTGGACATGTAATGTTTTTAACATTTTCACAATGACACAAAGTTGCCATTTCCTCTACTTCATACTAAATGACGTTATTGTTACCTGGAAAATCTATTTATATGTGACAAGTATTGAAGATAATAAAAATACTGTTATGGAGATTGTTACAGAAATAACTGATTTAAAATTCAAATTAAAAGAAAAACATAGCTGAGCAAAGAAATGTTGAAAGCAATATTACAAGTGCAATTTTTGCAATTCCTCTGAAGAATTTTATATTATTTCAAGTAATGAAGATTTATTAAAAATTTCACTCCAAAAAAATACAAATATATAATGTAATTTATTTATTTAAAATTATTTGTTATATTGGTAGCTATAGATCCTAGTCATTTTTGATATTTTATATACTGAGACTGTTATTTTCTGTATAGTTAATTTTTTGTTATGAAAATAATTTTTTTTTAATTTTTTTTATTAATTTATTGGAAATATGAGTGTTTTGTAATTTTTATATTAATAAACACATAAAAAGATAGATCCAAGACATTTTAATGATGCACAACTAAATGAACTAAGAAAATGGTGTCCTCATGAAATGTGTTAAAACATTTTCTCTTATTGTTATTTGGACATGTCCTGTATTCCAACAAAATATCTGGTCACTTTAATCTAAGATAAACATCAACAATTAAATGTAACTTCCACTTACAGATTATCTCCAGTTAATCCACAATCTGGATAATTTGGAGTCTACTGTATTATTAAATTAAAATTTAAGTATATTTTAAATTATATTTTTTTATAGAAATATAATAATGACTGGTGGATAGGAAGGTTAGTAAAAGAAGGCTGTGATGTTGGTTTTATACCTAGTCCTGTTAAATTAGAAAATCTGAGGTTACAGCAAACACAAACAAGGAGTAGTAAAATACATACTAGGTATTTTTAAATTCTTGTATATTTTATATGTTATATTTTCATGTACATTACTAACAAACTCTATAAAGTTTTGGCAATATTAATAGTTTATAATATAGTAAAATTTTAATTTAACAAATCTGAAATCAACAGATTCATGAACAAAAATAACTGATGCCATTCAGCCTTTAAATTTCTAATAAGAGCAAATAAGCTCTTTTCTGGATGGTCATTAAACATTAGATCTAAACCAGATAATTCAAGTATTTAAAATTCCAGAATTTAAATAACTTTCAGATTTTTGTTCTAAATCAAAAAAACAAATTGATCTTTTGAATGTTAGAAAACAAATGATGAATTTATTTAGGATTATCTATGAAACTGTATACAATGAGATATGTCAACTGTGAATATTATATAACTTATGAACAGGAATTAAAATATCTTGTTTTTGTTAATACTGATTGTTTCTATTACATTTTCTTACCATTTCACACATATTGATTACTAGGTTAATTTGGTGTCAGTCTAGTACAGATTCTTGCTCAAAAAAGTAGTACACTTTAATTATGCGTTTTTTTTAGATAAAATGATGATAATGATATTTTGGCATATTAATAATCTTTTATAAATTTAATTTACTTGTAACATGTTTTTGTATATGTTTTTACATTAATGCCTTATTTGCAGTGTTTTTTTTAAATGTCTCCATGTGCATTTTTTACTATTTTTTACTATTATTTGCACATTAATTGCTTGGTTAATATAGTGTTCCTATTTATTTTTGAGTCATTTCACTTATGATCCTTAATATATATTAAGTAACATCATTTTACATTTTTATTGTGACATAAACAGTTTTCTCATTGCAACAGAGTAGTAATTTAATACAGGTCTTCAACTAACAGTTCTATGTAAAACAAACAACCTAGAAAAATATCTTGGCTCTTTGTGTAACTATTTCTTCCCAACTTAAGCTGATGTAGACCAGTTGACAATGATCAAAAACATTTCTTTTCTGAAATAAAAGATTTTTTCTGCCTATTGCTGTGCCATTTTTATACCTTTTTATCTATATCTAGACAAAGGATCTGTTTGAATTTTTTCATTTTTTGTACAAACTTTCTTAATTATTTAGCTAGAGAAGACATTTAATATCAATTGATTTGTGATGCCAGTAATATCAAAAGTTTAATACTGAACAATTGGCTTAAGAAATAGGAAAAAGTTTGAAATAGGAAAATAATTTTTCTGATGAAAGGCAAGATCCCTTATATCCATATAATGTGAATTATATCACACTGAAGTGATTGATATCTGGGAGTGGAAAAGTATTGTTGATTTCTTGATAAGCACAGTTGTTAATGCAGTCCTTACATACTAGCGTAACTACTGTACATTTTAACACATAATATCCACTAATGATAGTGGATAATTTCATTTATCTATTAAATTAAGATTTTACTATACTTAAAATTATCATCCTCATTAAAATAATAATGTTAGATAATGTACATATGAATGATAACACTTCTAAGGCAAGATTAATGTTTATAATTTGTTTTGTAAAAGTGCTTATACTTGTATAATTATGGTTGAAGAGGATGGCTAATAAAGCATTAAAGATGTTCCCAAAAAATTTACTAATTAATTAAGTGGCTGAATTATTTAATCCTGTTTTAAAGCTAGAAGTGTTGTTATTTTTCTAGATAATAGCAGAGGAATAAAACAATAGAATATAAATATAATTGCTTAATTTTTTAATTTTAGGAATGATTCTAAAATAATTAAAATATAACTTTATTTTTATTAGATTTATAATTCTAGCCTTAAAAATTCTTATTTTTAATATTTTTACTATAATTAAAACAGAATTGCACAATGGAACTAGATTGCACAACTTTCATAGGTTATTATTTAACTTTATTTATATTTAAAATTTTGTGTATCATTTCAGAATTATATTTAAGGATGTCAATTTGCACTTCATTTGAACACAACATTTGTTCTTAATTTTCATTGTTAGGATGGAATGCATTGATTCAGTTAATCATATCTTATCATTTATATTTTAAAAATATGTTTGTCTTGTTTCAGTTTGACTTTTGAATTACATAATGAAAAATTTACATCTCATAAAATGAGTGATGAAAATAAAATGAAAAATGATCTTTGTACAATTATACAAAGCTTAACTTTAAATTAAAAGATATAAAATATGAATTTATTTTGAATTGCATATATCCTGGCATGATGCAAATTTATGACAACAGAATGATAAAAATTTCTTATTGAATATATATATTTACATCTAACACTTTGTAGATAAGGAAAATCAAAGCTCTGTGACTAGAATAATATATGTATCCAATGTAATAACCATTGATAACTGGTCAATCAATCATTATATGTTTTCCATATATCTGAAACATTGATAGAAAATGCAATATTGCATAATCTACAATGTTGGAAACATTTTTGATTAAGATACTATACAGGTTCAGACAAATTGATAATTGGTTTCAGCAAGATGGAGCAGCATTAAAACACTTCAAGATAAATTATGGCTAAATTAATTTTTACAAAAAAATTTTTGTTGAGAATAAAATAATGTTTGCCTAAATAAGCTTGAATTATTTCTTATAGAAATTTGTATTAAAAAAGTCAAACATAAGTAGTTTAGATTTATTGTTTGTGACTGAAGAAGTTAATAGCTTGACTTGTTAGAAAATTTTATTTTTATTTTGACATTTTGAAATAAATTTTTTGTATTTTATTTATCTTAAATATATTTCTTTCTTCTTTAAATTTTGGTATTTGATTCAAAAATCTTTTCTATTACAGAATTTATCCAAAATTAAATTTTGGATAAATTCTGTAATAGTGCTCTTTCTGTTTATGATTTCTTAATTAGCAGTGTAAAATGGAAATGAAGTAATATCAGATATATTTTAATATCATATCATCTGAAGTTTTTTATGTTTTTGGCCTATTGTAACTAACTTATTAAAAATTCCATTGTCATTTCACATGATCTGTATTTATTCCTCATTTTATAAAATTTTATTATTTATTTTTTTTTAATTCACTATTCTTCAGTTTCATATCCTGATAAATTTTTAAATTATAAAATATATTTTGTTAAAAATAAGTGAAAATTAAAATCTCTTTATGAACATTAATTGCATTCTTAAATAATTTTCATTTCACATTCATTTTAAATATAAAGCTCTGTAAAAATGATTATAAAGATAATTAGAATTAATTAAACCTGACTTTCTAGAAACTTTAGTTTTTTTTTTATTAGACTTATACTAAATGGAAATAACTATGGTTAATAAACAAAATAATATAATTATTTTGTTATAGAGATATTGGGCAAACATCCATACTCAATAGTTTTCATTGCAATAAAATTCCATTAAAATATAGAAATATTTTCTTTGAGCATAGTAATTAATTTGATTTCTAATCTGTTTCATTTAATTAAGTAAGAGTTTTTAAATTCTAGTACAAGTCAAATATAGTTTTGTTTATTATCGATATATAAATATTTAATAAATTTACTAATGAATATCTCAAATAAATTTTTGTTTTATCATTCATAAGTTGTGCAATCTAGTAATAGTGTGTAAATTGTTTTTAATTAATATTTTGTCAATATTTTAATTATATTAAATAGAATTTTAAAATAATGCAAGTTACAAAACTTGCTGGATAATAAAAAACTAAATTAAATTATAAACTGTTTGAATAAACATATCAATTTACCACTTGCTACTATATGAATGTTGAAAAATCAAAAGCACTAAATATAATTTGATAAGTTGTATCAGGGCACCGAAAATAATGTGTGGAATCAAAATGGTAATGATTTTGAATTTATGATAAACACGGGATAATTTACGGTTTTACCCTTTTATATTTTAACATTTAGTTATATGTTTTTAACTAAATGGTTTTTATATGTAAATATGTATTGACGGTTTTGGGATTTTTTTCGCGTTTGTTTATTGATGTTTATTTACTTTTAGTAGGGTTTTTTAAATTTATATTTACATATTTTAATTTCCCTCCTTTTAATTGTTTTTTATTGAATATCCCGTGTTTATATTCTATTTCTTTTCTTTGGGGTTTTTAATTTTCCTGCTCATCATAATTAATTGAAGTTATACTTACCTGGAAGGAGACTGTTGTTGTCAGAAGCGATGATTGACCTGGAAATAAAGAAATATTAATTAGTAATTTTATTGTATGTTATTTAAAAATTGTTTTATAACTTACCTGGAATTTTGTTCTTTGTGTTAAAATTTAAATTTTATTGTAATGTATTGTGAATTTTTTGGATATGTGTTTTGTATACTTACCTGTATTAGTTGTGTAGAGTTTGTGTATAATGTAATATTTATGTGTGTTATAAATTGTTTTATAACTTACCTGGAATTTTGTTCTTTGTGTTGAAATTTAAATTTTATTGTAATGTACTGTGATATTTTTTGATTTGTGTTTAATATACTTACCTGTATTAGTTGTGTAGAGTTTGTGTATAATGTAATATTTATGTGTGTTATACCTACCTGTTTGGTTTTATAATAAAGATGAATATGTGTTTTTATTATAATAAGGCTTTATGAAGTAATATGCAACAAGACAAAATGTAAAATTACATATTATGTTATTGACAGCGGCCCCGGCACCCTATGTCTTTTCCTTGTGCCGGGGTATGCTTATGTAATTTCCTGTTGCTAATAAAGCTTTTTGAAAAATTTAAAAAAAAGTATCTGTTCTTATCTCGAGGAGAACAGATGTGTCTTTCGAGCTCTCCCCTATCGCCGCGGGCGATAGAACTCGTTTCTTTGTTCTGTGTACAGTGAAAATGGTGGAACCTAACGGTCAACTTTCTGGAATCGACGAAGTTTCGCACGTTTTCGTGTCATCAGATCAAGTTTTTGTTAAAAAAAGCAACTTGTTAAGCATGAAGAATAACAAACAAATCGACCAACCAGGAAATAAATTCATACAACCATCTGTGCAATTAGTAAAGTGTGATATAGGTAAAAACAAAGATATAGAAGAAGAAGAAATGGAAGAATATACTAGCGACAATAACTATGAAGAAGAAGAAATGGATACTAGAACAACCTCGTCAGACTAGAATGACATCGACCAACCAGGAATTAAATTCATACAACCATCTGTGCAATTAGAAAAGTGTGATATAGGTAAAAACAAAGATATAGAAGAAGAAGAAATGGAAGAATATACTAGCGACAATAACTATGAAGAAGAAGAAATGGATACTAGAACAACCTCGTCAGACTAGAATGACATCGTAGAAAAGGAAGAAGCGAGAAATAATAAATTAGTAAGTGAAGAATTTCTCGAACAAACTGAAGAACAACAAGTTAACGGTAAAAATAAAAATATATCTATTACTAAGTCTAATAACGAGAATACTAATTTAAACGATAATAATAATGCTAATAAAAACGGAATAACATACGCAAAAATAGTCGGTAGTAGAAATAAAGAAAATACTATTGTAACACAGGGAGAAATTAATATTAAAAAAGTAACTAGAAGTAGATCTTTAAACTTAGCGATTGATAAAGAAATAAGCATCGTCAAACTTTACGAAACAATAACTAATATAATCAAAGGAATAGGTAATGTCGAACAAATGGACTTTACAAAAAAAAAACGAATTAATAATTACATTTAGCAATACTGAGAGTAAGGAAAAAATAATGACTGAAGGCATAACATATGAAGGGAGTAAAGCTAATCTTAAATATTCTCAAACTAATAAAAAAAATAATTTTCGTTAAAAGAGTACCTGGGGAAATGACAGAAGAAGAATTACGTGAGGTTTTAAAAAAATATGGCAAAATCATTAACTTCCAAACGATATATCACAAAGAACTAAAAATTATGAAAACTGGGACAAGAAAAATAACCATGCTAATCGAAAAAGCTATTCCTAGTTATATTAAAATCAATGACGATATAACTCTAATAATCCAATACGAAGGTGTCATTCAAATCTGCAAAAGGTGCAGCAGTGAAGGACACATCGAAAAAAACTGTCCACAAGTGACCTGCTTTAACTGCGGACAAAAGGGTCATTTCCAAATAAATTGCAATTATCAAGGTAATCAAAACAACCAATTAGAAATAACTAATAAAAATCAGGACCCTGAAAATAATCAACAAAATAATACAGATATAATTCAAAATAACCTTAAAAATGACGAATGGAAAAAAGTAACTAAGGGAACAAAAAAACAAGAAGCGATAGAAATTTATAAGGAAATAACTAATGTAGAAAATAAAACTATTATAGAACCAGTAAACCAAAAGAGGAGGAAAATTTCAGCAGAACACCATTAACCAAACAAAAGAACATTGATAACAATCTAAACTCCCCTGAGGGCGAACACACCACCAACCTAAATTTAAACTTAACAAGCCAACAAGCTAACTCTACTAAACAATTCAATAAAACAGGAAACGAAATAATAAATACACCTACTAATAAAAAATTGGAAAAACTTAATAAAATTATATCTGACAATGAAAGTGATGAAAATACAAGTAGTGACACATTCACCACTACAACTAACAATAATAAAAAAAGAATTAAAATTAAAAGGAACACTATAGAAAAAAGAAGAAACACAAATGAAAATGTTTCAACTGAAATAATAAACGAGGTTAATAATGAAGAATACGAACAAGCCATAACTTTTAAATAATTTAACATTCAACATGTACAATAAAAATATTATAAACAGTTGTACCTATAACATAAATGGCTATAGAGAAAACCACAAAAAAGTTGCAATATCCAATTTCCTAACTGTTATCAAACCGGACATTCTAATTTTACAAGATACTAACATCCGTAACATTATAGAACTTACTGAACTTAGAAAATATGCGAAAAACTATAACATATACAGCTCCTTTGCTCCCAAGAATCATACAGGTGTAATTATTTACATAAAAAATATTTGGAAGATCCAAAATTTCTTAACTGATTCTGAAGGCAGAACAGTTATTGTTGACACCATATTAAATGGAAAAGATTATAGGATTATTGGTATATACGCTCCAACTAATATGACTGCCAGGAAAACCTTCTACAAAAAAATAGGAAACCATTTCAATACCAACAGATCCATCATTTTTGCAGGAGACTTTAATAATGTTATGAATCCTATTGATAGAAATACTCCTATTAGATACGACAATTCCATCGATACCCTCAAACAGCTGATAAATAAAAAACACCTGACTGACACGTACAGGAATTTTAACCCTTCAAGAAATGGCTACACCTGGTATTCAAGTCAATATGCAGCAAGATTAGACAGAATTTATATTACTGCCAACACTTCTGAGATCAGTAATAGCAACATATTTAATATTAAGACCAAAAAAGGTAATATTTCAGATCATAAACTTCTAATGACCAACATTAATATTAAAACTAAACTTAGAAAGAACAAAAATGCTATAAGACTAACTAGAGAAATTTTTGAGGACAAAGAACTGAAAAATAACATTATAATACTTATCAATAACCTTAAAAAAGAGATTAATTGGAATAAATTCAAGAAAAAAACCATCTCAATCATGAAGGAGACACAACTTAAAATTAGAAAAGAAAATTTCAATAAAATCAAATGTCTTCAAAGGACCCTTTCCAACCTTATTCAAGCCAACAGTCCTGAAAATAACCTTAATAACCTCATAAATGAAACCGAAAAATATATTGAAGACACCATTAATAACCAAATCTTCACCGCTTATGAAAACTACAGAATTAAGAAATATATTCCCAACTTTACGGGAACTAAAGAATTCTATAATCAGCACTATAAAACTAAAACAGATAATAACTTCAATGCCTTTCTAACACCTGATGGCAAAACTATCAATAACAGTCTTCAGATAACAAAGGAAATAGCAAAAATCTTTAAAACCAATTTTCAAAAACAACAGTGCAACAATAATTATTGGGACTGCTTTTTATTGCATAATATTGAAAAACTAAGTCAAGATCAAATTAATAACATCAATAAAATCATCACAAAAGAAGAAGTCAAAAAAGCAATTTCTAAACTTCATCCTAACAAAGCAGTGGGAGAGGATGAAATTCTGCCTGAATTTTATTCCTTTTTCAGAGAAGAAATCAGTGATGTTCTGACTTCACTCTACAACCAACACAATCTTAATAACAACTTCAACACTGGCATAATTACTGTGATTCCAAAACCAGAGAAGAAATCAGTGATGTTCTGACTTCACTCTGTGAGGAGGTTAACTTGGACCTGTCCTATTTTTATTTTATTATGCACTCTATTATTTATTTATCGTTATTTTCTTATATGCTAACGTATTATATTTTAGTTGAAGAGATTACACTTCTTAATTGTGACTATAAAATCCTAAGTTTAATTTATGCCAACAGACTCTCTATTGCATTCAGTGATATTATTTCTAACACTCAATCTGCAGGCATCCCTGGTAGAACTATTCATAACAACCTCACTACTAAATCATCACAAAAGAAGAAGTCAAAAAAGCAATTTCTAAACTTCATCCTAACAAAGCAGTGGGAGAGGATGAAATTCTGCCTGAATTTTATTCCTTTTTCAGAGAAGAGATCAGTGATGTTCTGACTTCACTCTACAACCAACACAATCTTAATAACAACTTCAACACTGGCATAATTACTGTGATTCCAAAAAATGACAATGATACCCTTACTTACACTGATCTCAGACCAATTACACTTCTTAATTGTGACTATAAAATCCTAAGTTTAATTTATGCCAACAGACTCTCTATTGCATTCAGTGATATTATTTCTAACACTCAATCTGCAGGCATCCCTGGTAGAACTATTCATAACAACCTCACTACTATTCAACTCATATCACAACTATACAAAGATAGAAAAAACCAACTGTCTATTCTGCAAGTAGACTTCAACAAAGCTTTCGACTCTCTCAACAATGAAATTCTCACACAGATTCTCCTTGCTCATGGATTAACTAAAAAAGAAATGGACAACTTCTTAAGTCTTATATTTAATGCAAAATCTAGGATCAAATTCAACGGTCACTTGTCTGACTATTTTAATTGCGAAAAAGGCATTAGACAGGGATGTCCTGTATCTATGGTGTTATTTGCTATCTATGTTAACCTTCTTCTAAAAACAATTGAGAACAATACTGATATCTCCCCTGCTCATATCCCTGGATATCCAAAAGGGATAAAGCAAGTCAGTCATGCTGATGATGTAAACATCTTCATTGATAATATCCCGTCTTATTATAAGATAAAAAATATTATCAACGAATACTGCACAATGACCAAAATGAACATTAATATCCATAAAAGTGTTGTGTTTAACATTAATGGTAACCTGATAACCAAAACTGAGGAACAACAGTTTCAGATTGTTCATACCTCAAAAATACTTGGTGTCTGGTTTGGTAACCAAGCTAACAATAAAAATTACAACATCATTAAAAACAAAATTCAGACTTCTATACAGGACTGGTCCAACAAATGGCTGTACATTCCAGAAAGAGTTAAAATAATCAACTCTTTACTCATCAGCAAAATTATCTATTACCTCTACACCACCCAACTGAATCAAAATCAACTAAATGAAATCAATAAACTTATCTACAAATATTTCTGGAAATCTGATCTTGAACCTGTCGCAAGGAAAATTCTACAATGAAATCCAATAAACTTATCTACAAATATTTCTGGAAATCTGATCTTGAACCTGTCGCAAGGAAAATTCTACAAAACAAAAAAATTAATGGGGGATGGAGAATCTTTGATATACCTCTCTTTCAACATGCATTACAAATCTCCAATTTTATAACAACCATCAAAACCAACAACCATCCTGTAGCTAGACTGATCAGCTATTATCTTGGACCAATTGCCTGGAAAATAAATAATAATTATACTAACACTCCTTTTGCAACTACAATCAATAATCATCATCAAAAATGTAAAACTCTAATTAAAGACATCATCAGGATTGATAACAACATATTATCAAATAACAATAAAATTAGACCTATAACAATATACAATATTATCAAAAATGATATCATTCCAGATAATATCCAAAACAGCACAATTAACTGGATTACTACATGGAAAAGAATCCACAGCAACAGCATAACACCTGATAGTAAGGAAACAACTTGGAGAATTTTAATGAATGCTGTAATTACAAAACAATTCCTCCACAAGATTGGAAGACGTACAAACGATAAATGCTCAAGATGCCAAAAACAGGAGACTATAGACCATATTTTTATTGACTGTCCACTCAGTAAATTCCAGTGGATCTGGATTGGCAAAATGTTTAAAACCTATATCACACCAATTAACATTATTTATCATAATAATCTCCCAAGTAGAAACTCACACATGCTTAACTGGGTAATAGCAATTACAAAAAGACATATCTGGGTTGAAAGGTGCAAAAACACCTATGAAAATAAAATCAACACCCCTGGTTTAATAAAAAATAAAATTCAGGAAACTATCATCCACAAACTCAAAGCTGATAAAAAAAATGAAAAATGTTCAAAACCTATATAACACCAATTAACATTATCTACCATAATAATCTTCCAAGTATAAACTCACACATGCTTAATTGGGTAATAGCAATTACAAAAAGACACATCTGGGTTGAAAGGTGCAAAAACATCTATGAAAATAAAATCAACACCCCTGGTCTAATAAAAAATAAAATTCAGGAAACTATCATCCACAAACTCAAAGCTGATAAAAAAAATTTACCTAACCAGATTTTCAACACACTCTACCACAACACTGAAGGCTTTATTTGGAACTATAATGATGAACAATTCACTCTTATTCAATAATCTTTGATCAGTATCCTAAATTACATTCTTTCTACATCTAACTACCATCTTTCAACTACAAGAGTGATTAACAATACTGTTAGTGTTTCAATGAACATCTCTTTTGTCCTTACTGTTTATCATACAACTACCAGTGACTGCACTTCCGGCCTATACACCTCTAAGCTGGACATTCATCACCAACAGTGCTTTAGACTTTTAGAACTTTTAACCACAGACAACTGTTTTTTGTACTTTGAATAGTATCCTAACTTACATTTTTTCTTCATCAATCTACCATCTTTCAACCACAAGAGTGCTTAACATTACTGTTAGTGTTTCAATGAATTTCTATAAATTGTCCTTACTGATTAATCATACAATTACCAGTGACTGTACTTCCTGCCTCTACACCTCTAAGCTGGTCTTTCATCACCAACAGTGCTTTAGACTTTTAGAACTTTTAACCACAGACAACTGTTTTTTGTTTACCAAGTACCCAATCTCCAAAATCAACTAAGTATGTAACTTTAATGTAAACTAAATCCTTTATTTTGTGAAAAACTTTTGTGCAACCGCTTGTGAACCATTAATAAAACATTTGTTTTCATCAATCAACCAACTATCAACTGCAAGTGTACTTAACATTACTGTTAGTGCTTCAATGAACTTCTAAAAATTGTCCCTACTGATTAACCACACAATTACCAGTGACTGTACTTCCTGCCTCTAAACCTCTAAGATAGACTTTCATCATCAACTGTGCTTTAGAATGTTAGAACTTTTAACCACAGACAACTGTTTTTTGTTACCAAGCATCTCAACTCCTAAATCAACTAAGTATGTAACTTTGATGTAAACTAAATCCTTTATTTTGTGGAAAAACTTCTGTGTAACTGTTTGTGAACTATTAATAAAACAATTTTTTTTTTTTTTTTTTTTTTAATCCCAACTCCTAAATGAACTAAGTATGTAACTTTGATGTAAACTAAATCCTTTATTTTGTGGAAAAACTTCTGTGTAACTGTTTGTGAACTATTAATAAAACAATTTTTTTTTTTTTGACTCCTTTAATGTCTATACCTTAATACTTAACTGTTACTCACTGTTATGAACTATCCTTTTTGGATCTCCCATTATCCTGTACCCATTAACTTTGTTAAAGTTAAAATTAAATTAACATTATATTGTTAGCCTCTCAACAAATTAAGATGTAAATCTTCTTTTTTTCTTGATGATAACTTATTTGTGAAAAGTAAATAATTTATATTGTTAACCTATTATGGTAATCATAATAAACCTGTGTAAATTATTTTATTAATGATTAAAATGTCGGGTACCTATATCATGTAAATATGCATTTTAAAAATACTGTCGGGTTTAAAACAATTGTGAACTATTATCATAATTCTCCTTTCACTCTAAAATATCCTTTTTGGATCTCCCAATATTCTATATCCAATAACTTTGTTAATGTTAAAATTAAATTAACATTATAATGTTAGCCTCACAACAAATTAAAATGTAAATCTTTTTTTCTTGATGTTAACTTATTTGTGAAATGTAACTAATTTATATTGTTAACCTATTATGGTAATCATAATAAACCTATGCAAAATATTTTATCAATGATAAAAATGTCGGGTACCAATATCATGTAAAATATGCATTCTAAAAATACTGTCGGGTTTAAAACAATTGTGAACTATTATCATAATTCTCCTTTCACTCCTCTTCTGGGAGAACTTTCCCAGAAATTTGTAAATATTGTATATAATACCTCTGTAAATTTGTATTCCTTATAGTAAAAATAAACTTTTTGTGAAAGTATCTGTTCTTATCAGCTTAATATCTGATACGGCTTCCATCTGTATATAATACTTCTGTAAATTTGTATTCTTTATAGTTAAAATAAACTTTTTGTGAAAGTATCTGTTCTTATCAGCTTAATATCTGATACGGCTTCCATGTCGGGTAAATCGTCTCACCTTCGTGAGTATAATGCTGTCTTGTTGGATCCATTCCATTAGTTCCGTCGCGGTGTAGTCAATATCTACGTTTTTTATTAAATATTCAGTGCATACACAGTCTGGGGAGAATTTTGCCATGATTGGTATCCCCGCAAACTGTTCTAGTTGAAGGAGGTCGAATGCGCATTTATGGGATGGCATTTTGATTATAAGAAATCCTCTGCGAGAATATCGGATTTCCGCAATGAGTTTATGATGTGTTAGTTGAGTAGAAAAGAAGTCGTGTATCCTCCTAGGATTTAAACGAGGGAGCGGAGACGTTCCCGCTATGAATACGGTGATTACGGGAGGGACACATCCCAACCGCACGCATTCCTTGAGTTTTTCTTTCTCCGACCAGGAGGAGAAGGTATTTAGTTCCGGGGCAAATGCCCTGATTGTCCCTCCAGGGGTGGGGGGTCTTGTGACCCTATGGTGCCTACTGTGGGTCAACTGTGTAATGAACAGGGAAGAAGAGAGTGACTCTCCGATACCTTTGAACAGCACTCCCAATTCGGGGTGAAAAAATATTTAAAATTCCCACCTGTTGAGTTGTCAGGATATTATCGACTCTTGTAACAGTTTTGGGGATCCACAACCTTTCCAATTTTTCTCGTCAAGTATTATCGTCCACAATACAATAACTTTCCCACCAGAAATTCACTTCTACTTCCCGGTCAGGTTCTTCTTCTAATGCTCACTTTCTCTGTGCAGCTGATGAGGGGCAGTCCAGCCAAAAGCACTCCTGCACTTTAATTTTATTTAAGGTCCTATAAGCTAGTTTAAATTTTGTTGATAAAATTATTTGTTTGTAAAAGTGAAAATTATATTTACAACTTAAAAATGTATGGTACACATTGATATACTTGGTTAAAGAAAAATTCATAAGGTGTTTATAAATTGAAGAATACTTGTATATCTTTTAATGAAAATATGTGAAACTTAAATAAGTATTTTTATATTTAATACTCAATTTTATAATTGTTATGCTTTTGTACTATAGATATATATTTAATTCAACATATTATCAGTATTTCAAAAAATTGAATGGTTGATACAAATACAGTTTTTAGTGACCAATAAAAAATATAGAATTTTTTATTGGTCAGTATAAGCTGTATTTATATCTATGTAAATGAACTGCTAGCTGCCAATATTGACACTTATATTACTATATATGGGCATATTAGCCTATTCAACTTTTTAATTTTTTCACATCACTAGAATATCTGAACCAACAGATATACCTCTTAGAAAAAGTTTAGGACTCCTATTTTGGCAATGTATTTTTCTAAGAGAGCTATATCATTTTAAGCCATTGGATTAAGCAGAATTTTCAGGGAATGATTGGGAGCAAATTATTCACTAACATTATCTGATATATTTCCCTTTATTTTAGGTTTTATATATCTATTTTAAGTATTATTTTATGATTATGTACAGATAATATTCTTTTTGAGATATAAAGTTGAGAGTAATCACGAGGATAAATCACATGACTTATCCATTTGATTTATTGATTTGAAGTATTGCTATGAAATTTTTACACCTATTATAATATGTACACTTAGAAGATATCAGATGAAATTATTACATATGAATTTTACCAATTTCATTCTAAGTTTTATTGACACGCTATTTCAGTAATTTTTATGTAAAGAAGTAAATAATGACATGTTTGACAATTTTTTGGCCTCAAATAAAATGTATTCATGTTGATTGGGCAAAAATATTATGAAATTATATACTTTAAGGATTCTAATGAAATATAATATTTACAGTATGGTGGAAAGGTAAATTTGATATATAATTTAAAAAGTTATGAATAATTAATGCTAATTAGTGAATAATTGCCATGTAAGGGTAACAGTCAAGTGGTTGAAGACCAAGTTTATATAGACATACTTCATTATTACAGCGATTATGTTCTAGACAACCACTGTAAAGTGAATTACAGCTTGTTTTTCATTTTCTAATGCATATAAAAGTATAGAAAAATATTTATGCTATTATATATTAAGTGTGTAATAGCATTAGACTTAAAAAATTTGACCAGATAGTCATGTGATAAATATTTGCATACCACCTTGGAGAATCTAGGTTAGATTCTGGATCTTGCATTTTCAGGTTTTTCTGAAGGTCTCTTCTATAGCAGAACTCCAGAAAAACTGAAAAATATAAATAAAAATATAGATGGGCAAGGGCCCATATAAATTTTAATTTATATTTTCAGTTTTTCTGGAAAATATAAATTAATGCCTCCTCCAATTTTGTTGATTTTTATACAGTATGTTGTTGTACTACTTCCCTACAAACCCATGATAAATTAATATGATGCACTACTTAAGCATTCCCAAAAAAACAGGTTTAAAGTTTTCTATGCTATTTATATATTGATTTATACCAACACTTCAATCATAGTGTGATGCATTTGGCTTCCAATTAGGATCAGAAGCCAGATGAATTTGGATTCTGATTACGGATTAGAAGGACATGGGTTTGAGTTTTGTTTTTTAATTTTTTTTGTCTAAACTGAAATGGATTATTGTACAGTGTATTTTTATTAATAAGAAATTATTATTTTATAATTATTTAATTTTTTGTTATATACTTATTTTACAATGTACCCTTATGAACTCTACATTTCTATAAGCATATAGTCTTTTCATTATTGAAGTAGGGAAAGATTTCATTAGCATTTAAAAGTAAAGATCTCTCTTCAATCAACTTTGATGTACACCATGCATATAGAATCATCAGTTTAAATATAGGGGCATTTAATTGGTAACAACAACTAATATTCATTACAGGTAGACCTCAATTAGTGCGAATAATGGGTCCCACGAATTTCTCACACTATTAGAAGTATTAATTATATGTAAAATATAGTAATTGGTTCTTGCTTTGTGAGATTCCAGCCATTAGCCAACCTCACACAATACTGATTGTTTAAGAAATGTTTATTTTCATATTTTACATTGTTGTTCATCATCTAAATTAATAACTTATCAGGAATTGCATCTCATACCATCATCAAACCAACTGCCAAATCAAAACCAAAATTGCCAATTGAAAGTGGAAGTTGAGTGTCATCTGGGCATCAATTCTGGGTCGAGAATTGAGTGTGCCAATCGAAAGTGGAAGTTGAGTGTCATCTGGGCATCAATTCTGGGTCGAGAATTGAGTGGAAGTCCGATTTGCGATTAAGTATTGCAGCTTTATTGAATCAGTTAATTAGTTCCAGATAGAACTAGTTAGCTGTTACTGTACCAATGAGAAATTTTTAACATTCTATTTGTTTACTAGCAGAATATGATAGCAAAAGATAACAAAAACAAATTTTTTTCACAAGTTTTATTTTAAATAAAGAAATCAGGTAATAAACAAAAGAAAATAAAAGCTTGTACTAAGTGAAAAACGTTATCATTTTTATAAGTCACATTAATCGAATATCGCATTATTCAAACTTGCACTAATTGAGGCCTACCTGTAATAAATCTGAACACTGTAAAACAATATTCTGTTTTGGATGCTTTTATAATGATTATCACTTGAATAGATGCACATCAGTCATAGAGATCAAGTAAGATCCTTACAATGAATAATAATATAATTTGTATATTTTAATTACATTCCTTTATACGTATATTTAATATTTGTGATAGAAATGTTTAAAGGGCATAGAAAAAAATTAAATAATTACAAAATAGTAATTTCTTATCAATAAAAATATTTTGTTTCAGTTTTGACAAAAAAAAATTAAAAGACAAAACTTGAAATCATGTCCTTCCGATTCATAATTGGAAGCCACAGGCATTGCACTATGACAGTACTGGTTAAAGTGTTGATATAAATTGGTATATAAATAGTATATGAAACTTTAAACCCCTTTTTTCAAGGAAGCTTGAGTAGTGTGTTGTATTACTTTATCATGGGTTTGTGGGAGGGATAGTACTACAACATATATAAAAATTGGCAAAATCAGAGGGGGCCATGGTTCTCCCTGGTAAGTATTATTTTGCAGATAATTTTCCTTTTGCAATATAAAATAAAAACATGGAATATAATTGAGATGCACCATATTAACTAAGTGCTGTAAAGTGAATTATAATTATGAATTTTATATTATTAATATTTTGAATGACTGGTATATGTATTAATGAATATTATTTTTGTGTTCTTTTAAAAATTAATTATTTATTATAAATAGAACTTGTATAACTATAATAAAAGAAATTATGAATTTCCACAAAATCTATAATTTGTTTCATTTTATAATATCAATAATGTCAGCATATAGAAAATATAGATTATACTCTATCGTTAATCACTTTATTTTCTTCCTTTTTTTCTGATATCTCAAAAAATTAAATTTTTTTTATTGGTATTATAGTTTATGATTTGATATTTTCCACTAAATATGGTATATGTATACAGTGGATTCTGCTTAATTGGGACACATCGGACCAAGCCATTTTGTCCCAATTAAACAAAGTAATAATAAATTCTAAAATAAAATAATAATTCCTAGGTAAATAAATAATAGGTAAAAAATAATAATTAGGTACCTATTTTAAATGTATACAAATAATAGGTAAAAAATAATAATTAGGTACCTATTTTAATGATTTATAAAATGGATATCTAATTATTAGTTTTTTACCGATCTTCTCTTCTTCAACACTGGGCCGCCCTCTAATAATTAGGTACCTATTTTAATGATTTATTAAAATAGGTATCCTAATGTAATTAGGTACCTATTTTAATGCTTTATTAAAATAGGTACCTAATTATTAGTTTCCAATCTCCGTCTTCAATACTGGGCTGCTGATATTCACGCCTTGCCCGCTAACTATAGAAATCCATTGATCTAAGCTGATATTCATGCCTCACCCGCTAACTATAGAAATCCATTGATCTAATATATTCACGCCTCGCCCGCTAACTATAGAAATCCATTGATCTAATGCCTTGACTTCTGAATTCTTTCCATCACACTTTCTTTTCGATGTTCGTGGAATTTCTTTCTGTAATGCCCACTCTTTACGCAGTTGATTTTCTTTAGGAATTTCTTTCTGTAATGCCCACTCCTTATGCAGTTGATTTTCTTTTAATTTCTTTCTGTAATGCCCACTCCTTACGCAGTTGATTTTCTTTTTTAGACGTGTCTATGGTAGTTTTGGTTTATTTCAGTGAGTCTACCATAGCTTGTATTAAATGGCTGACTTTTAATTTTATTCAGCTTTTCGTTTATTTCAGTGAGTCTACCATAGCTTGTATTAAATGGCTGACTTTTAATTTTATTCAGCCATCAATTTTACTTGAGTGTAAAATCCTTTCTTGACATCTTGGCAAAGATTATTGTATGTATGTGTAGCCATACTTGCGAAAAATCCCTAAAATATATCAAAAATTGAAAATTCCTTTTCTGCTACTGTCCCAATTAAGCGTTTAAATTTTGTATTAGTTTGTTAGTTTGGTTTTCGTTCTTTGAGATTTATTCCAATTACACGGCTGTCCCAATTAAGTGGAATCCACTGTATTTGTTATTTTACTTAAGGTTTCCCAAAAATTTTGATTCAATTGGATTAAAAATAAAGAGGGTATTTAATAATGTATTATGTAATATACTTGTTAGAATATCTCTCAGAAAAATGGTATTCATGTAAAAAATAAATGATATTCCATCAAAAATAATATATTAAGCCAAGTATGGTCTCAAGAAACTTGGATATTTATTGCAATTTAGATGCAGTTATGTTATTGATATTATTATTTTATATTCTTAAATTGTTATCCACGGAACAACATCTAAATTACAACAAATATTCAAATTTCTTAATATTGTATTTGGCTTATTTTTTAACAGATATTTTTTGATGAGATTTAGAGAGATATAAATATTAAAAAAATGCTCATGCTATTTATACTCTTTTATTGATAATCACTTTATTTTCTGATATCTCAAAAAAATAAAAAAATTTTTTTTTATTGATATTATAGTTTATGAATTGATATACCAGTCATTCAAATTACTATTTTTTTTAATGCAAATATAACATATTTCGTTTTAATGCAAATTATTTTATTTTAGTATAAAATATATTCTAAATTCGTATATTTACTACTAAAGCTTAATATAATAATATCTTTGACATTTTTGATTGATGCTGGTGTTTAAATTTTACTTTTGTAAAAATTAGTTTTTATATCTAAATGTATATAGTATATCTATATGTAATAACTCCTCTGATAAGTCATTTAGATACTGAAACTAAATATACAAAAAAAAAAAAAAAAAATTTTATTTAAATTTTAAAAAAAAATATATTTTATATATTTTTAAAATGAAATTTCAAACTGAAAAAAAAAAAAAGAATTTCAGAATTAAAATACAATATAAAAAATGTAAAAATAAAATAAATAAATAAAAATTAAATGGAAAATTTGTTTTTGTTTTCTAGTAAGCAAAACAAACCACATCTTAGAATCTACTGTACTCTTAATCTGAGTATTCTTAACTTTAAAAATGTTTTCAATTTATAACAGTAGGTTTACTTATATCGTGGTTACATTTCCATTCTAATTAATAACTGAAGCTTAGTTTCAGTTATAGGCTGAAAATGTTTTTACAATAAAAAATGTGTTTCCTGGTATTAGGGCTATGTATGTTTTAACTTTCTATTTGATCAAAAAATTTATTGTATAGAAACTATGATATCAGAAAAATTATAGTATAATTTACTGTTTCACTTCAAATAAAAATTCAAATTCTTTTTGCTTCTTATACAAAATAAATCTTAAAAACGGCTCAAATTCAAATGAAAGATTGATGTATTTATTATTTGGTAAAGATGTTTCAGCTTAAAAAAGCCATCTTCAGTAACATCCAGCAAAATAAGTTCACGAAAAGTGTTCATAACTTCTGCTACACTGGAAGATAACAAAAACAAATGAATGTAGCACAATTTAGCTAAATATTGCTACATTCGTTTGTTTTTGTTAAAATAAGTTCACTTTTTTTAAGAACTTATTTTTCTGGATTTACTGAAGATGGTTTTTTTTAAGCTGAAAAATCTTTAGCAAATAATAAATACATCAATGTTTTGCTTGAATTTGAGCTGTTCTTATGATTTATTTTGTTTAATTTACTGTTTTGCATATATCAATTATAAAGATATAAGAAACAATTTGTTATATTACTGATAATTGAAATTGTTTAATGATTAAAAATGAAATTATAGAATTACAGAAATAAAAACATTGCACTTTACTGATGATAGATTAAAATAATTATTTTAATTAAGTATTGCTAATTTTACTTTTGAATTTCAGAAATCAATTCCAGCTAAAAAATTTAAACTAAAATAAGAAAATTAAAAAAGTTAGATCTTAACAAGTAATTATCTTTAGATCTGTATCAAAATATAAAATCAGTAAAAAGGTGCACACAAAAAACAAAGCTCTAAACAGGATAAATACTTTATTACCAGAAACGCTTTCGACCTTATCAGTAGGTCAACTTCAGCTGTAATCAGCTGATGTTGACCTACTGATAAGGTCGAAAGCGTTTCTGGTAATAAAGTATTTAATCCTGTTTAGAGCTTTGTATTTTGTGTGGCACTTTATGAGTAACAGGATGGCTTTAAAGTTCTTCAGTAAAAAGGTATTTTGTTGATCAATGTTTTTTTAAATGCTGCCACTGGAAATGTTATCAATAATATAATTGTATTATAAATTCAGTTCAAGAAATAAGTATTTCAGATAATTGCTCCTTTGGTAATTCTTTTCGTTAAAAATTGTATAGTGTTTGAGGTATAAAAATTTCGAACTATTGATGTGTGAAGTATTAAGAGTTGTTTGTAATATGATTGATCATCATTAGATTAGATTCATCTGATATGTAACTTCATTGATTGAGTCAGTTAGTGGAATTCTATTCAAGTATATGATTTTTTGTTTGAGATATATTTTATTCCTTATCTGAGAATAATTTAAATTACAATTTGACATAGTCAATCTGATTTCATCTAAATCAATTTAACATTTTAAAAAAATTGTATACATTAATACAAAAATTAAGCAATTTAATATCTGAAGTTTTCATATGTAACATGTAAAGGGAAAATGATATGTTTAATTATAGAAATGTTTGTTAATATATATGATCATGAAAACTTCTCTATAAAATCTTTTTGATTTTTCTCTGAATAATTAGACATGGTTAAAAGCCAAGTATAATAATTTACTTGGAAAAGAAAATAAATATCCAAAATTAATTATATTAGAACAGGTGTGTCAAACTCATTTTAATTAAGGGCCATTTAATGAGCCTGTAAGGTTGTCGCAGGCCACATCATATTTAAAATTTTTTTAAATGTGATGTGGCCCGCAACAATCTTACAAATTTTAGAGTAAGAATTCAGAAATATAGAGAGGATAATTAAAAATATTTGTGTAATCAAATGAAAATATTACAAAAATATATAATTACTACAAAATTGCTTTTAATTATTCATGTTTTTAATTCAATTCCTCACTATCAATCTTTAATTTTCTATTAAGCAAAAGTCACATTTTCTGTACAAAACCAAAAGCTTTCCATTAAAATTTAAAAAAATCAAATATCTATAATTAGAAACATTTTTAAAATAAGTTAATAACAAATAAATTTTTAACAAGCCCGTTAGCATGTCCTTTATACACTCCTTCAAAGAAGGATTGTTTGGAACTTTTTTATTGTATTTGCCTATCCAAAAAAAACAGGTTCTCATTTGTAGCTTTTTGTTTTTTGGAAAGAAATTTCGCACAGACCATGTAGTTCTTGCAGGAAAGCACTTAGTTTGTGTCAACGATCTGAAAAATCACTGTCATCTTACATATACATCGATAAGGCCAATCAAAAAATCTTGTGCAATTATATTTCATTAAAATCAATCTAGTGTATAATAGTTTATGACATAGCTATGAAGCAAGAGTTACTTCCTATTATCTCATAAAATATTGTTCTCATTTTCATTTTTTGAGAGCATTTGGGCCACAAAAAATCGCATTTTAGTCGAGGACTGCATGAGACCCACGGGCTGCCAGTTTGACACCCCTGTATTAGAACAAAAATGTGGCCACAAAAAATTGCATCGAGGACTGCATGAGACCCACGGGCTGCCAGTTTGACACCCCTGTATTAGAACAAAAAGTTGAAATTTTATAATTTTGATTAAAAGAATGCTTATAGATATGAATAACATTTAACCAGTTCACTTAAAATTGATGTTGGGCTATCTAGAAGAAATTTACAAAATATTGTTATTTACATTTAATTAAGAATTGTAGAAGGTAGAATAATATTAACAAAATATTAGTGTGAAGGTAGAATAATAGTAACAAAATATTAGTATAAAAATAAGAAGCTGAGTTGCCATTATTCATTAATTACAATTAATCGAGGTTTTAATTTTCCTATGGAATTGTACTGACTGGGGAATTCCTATGTAATCAAAGGGATCCTTAAAATGACTTGATTGTTTTATAAAATATTGTACCAGTTTCTGGTTAATGCACTATTATGAAAGATGTACAAGTGAACTGTACTAGCATATATTCAAGGACACACTACCAGTTATAATAAATCTGTCAAATAATTTGATCATTAAAGAAAAAGTTATCAAAATAAGTAAACATTTGCAAATAAAATTTATGTTTGATACTATTTTTCTTTTCTTTTTTAATTTTTATGCTATCCATATTTGATATAACAGATCATAACAACCAGTTTAGCCAAACTGGTGTGAACCAGCTGAATAACACCACTGTTTATGACCATAATATATATCATAAAACATATGATTGATCAATGTAATTCATATTGACCAATATTCAATTGTCCAGTATACTGGCAGAATTCATTTTGAGTCTGGTTTCTTTGATTTTGTGTTAGTAAATAGTCACTAAGGCATCTTTGATAACTACAAAGATGATGTACATTAATCTCAATACTTTCAGCAGATGCCAAGCAAAAGTCTAACCAAGAATATTTTTTAATTTTATATTGTTAATTAAGCGATTTATTGTATATTTACTACAATGCAGTATTGTGCTAAATTGATAGTGGATGTAGTCAGTACATATAATAAATATATTATGAACTTATAACTATATTGATTTATGATCTGGTCCTTGAATGGAATTCATTATAATTCAGGATTATCTATAAATGAATTTTGTAAAATTTATTTCATAATCTTTTTTAATTTGTTTTTTGAATTGCTTAATTTCATATAGAATTTAAGCTTTTTATTAATTTTTTCAAGTAAGTATCTATAAATTATTTCAAACAAATAGTAATAGAAATATATTTATAATTCTAATTAGAAATAGTCAATTAGTTAGTTCAAAAAACTATTAATCCAATGATAGAAAACATTTATTATATTGATAAAATTCACAGATAATATTTTAATGAGAAAAGTTTTAAAATAGTTCCAGCAGATAATTTTATAATCAGATTAATTATGTTCAAATTAAGATGCTTGAAAACTATATTATAAACAATTATTAACTACAATGCAGTATTGCGCTAAATTGATAGTGGATGTAGTCAGTACATATAATAAATATATTATGAACTTATAACTAAAGTTCAATGTGATATGGTTTTTCCTGATTTAAATTTTATTCAATTTTGAATATTTATAATAAAGCTTAAGGTGAAAGTATTTGTTAGTGATCCATTAAATGAATTTATTATTATAAAAATTATAAACATTGCACTAAATACAACATTTCCCTTAGTTGTAAATATACTGAATAAATTATTAAAATTCTTGATGATTAGAACAGCAGAAATAGAACTCTCACATATATAAAAGATATAAATAAAATTTAGTTAATTTTTCTTACTTAACATAATTTACCCAACAGTATTTTCTTTTTATTTTTTAAATTAAATTAATATAAAATGTAATTATGGGAAAATTGTTTAGTTATTTTAACACATAAATTCATAATTAAATTTATTTATAATAGTGAAACAAAAAAATTATTCATTGATATGAAATTTTTTAAATTAAAAGCAATTTGTTGTGGATTACACTTGTACTTAACCCTCACAAATAAGCAGTCTGTAATAATGTTGCTCCCTTATCTGTAAGAAAATAATTAGAATAAACAATTTTTTCTTATATTTCCAGATATACTGCTGTCCGGATGACTTCTTCTGCCTCTGGACAACGATAGTAAAATCCGGACAGTTGGTAACCTAACAAATGACAGAAACTGAAATGGTATTTGAACCAAAATTTTATAATGGCTTGTCCAGATAATATTGTGCTGTAACTATTGTTACAAAAAAAAAAAATAATAATAAAATAATTTATATCTTCAGTCAGTTAAATTTCTGGCCATTGTTTTCAAAATATAGTCTGGAAATTTTGTTTAAATTTTTAATATACAATATATACATTCTTTTATAACTCATCTGTTAAATCATAAAAAATGAAATCGCAAATGAAGTTTGCAGGTATTGTATTCATTTGACAAATCTCTTGCAATTAATTTATTGTTTATGTATAATTATATAAAAATATGTATTATTAAATTTAAAATATTAGATTTATTTAATAATCTAAACTCTATTTTTCTTTTTTTAAATGAAAGTGATAATATATCTGAAGAAAATTCTCAATAAATTAAGTAGCTTATTATGTATATTAGCACCTATTTAAGTAAATAAAAATGTTTCATATTTTTCAATACCTATTATAAAATCATTTTTATTTTTTCCAATTTTAATTTTCAATACCTATTATAAAATCATTTTTATTTTTTCCAATTTTAAAACCTACTGTGACTTAAATTCGAAGTAATAGGTAATTATATTACATAGGAAATAAAAGTATTTTTCTATTATTATAAAAAAGAAATATTTTTGACTACTACCAATTTGATCTACTTCACCTACTGTTGTAGCTGAAGTAGATCAGTTTCTTCTTGTGTAATAAAAGAATTTTTCTGCTTAGTGCTTTAGCTCCTTTATTACTTTTATATAAGTGGCAGAATGTTTACAACCTTAGTAAAAGTATTTTTCTCTTTTTAAGATTTATAGTCTCTTTTTTGCTCTAATCTTCCTATTGACATAGCCTGGACTCTAGTGCTGCTTACTCATATGCATTTATCTCCAGACTAACTCTTAAACAATAAATGGAGCTCCATATTTAAAAGGCTTTATATTACAAAAAAGTTAATGTTTTTTCCCTGGAGAAAATGTCAAGGAATAATATTAACAAAATAAGTTACATAATAGAAAATCAAAATCAAAACATATGAATGAAATTTTACTGCAGCTGACAGGAATAGAATGCTAGCCAACATGCATACAATCAATGGAAGTAAAAATTTGATATCCATAATCAATTACAAAATATTAGGTTATTCAGAAAATAATTTCATTTTTTTCATGAAAATGAGCAACAATTTTTTTATATTATATAAATATTTTAATTAATTATATATTGACCATTTTGGTCCAACACATGTGCCTTTCTGCATTAGCATGATTCCATGCTCATAGAATTTCTGATCTTTTCTTGCAAAACTGAACCAAGTAATTTTTGACATCCTCATTTAAACTAAGTGTTTTGCCGTGTAAAGAATTCTGTAAAGACCGACTGTGTTTTGCCCTCTAAAAAATTCTGTAAAGACTGGAATAAGTAATAATCAGAAGATGTCAGATATGGTGAATATGGTAGATATGGTAGCACATCCCATCCAAGCTGTAAGGTTCTGGCGAGTCATCAAACTTGTATGAAGTCTGGCTTTGTCATGGTGAATAACTATGCCTTTTCTGTTAATCAATTCTGGCTTCTTCTATTTGATGGAATCACTCAGTTTGTCCAATTGGTGGCAGTACACTTCCGAATTAATTGTGGAATTGTCAGAAAAAAGATAAAAAAAACAATTCCTTTAATTCCATCAAACAAAGAGCATCATTTTTTTGATGAATATGAGGTCTTGGAGTGCCTTGAGCTGGTTCATTTCTTCTTCAATGTGATTGCTTGCATTCAACTTTGTTGTAAACAATCCATTTTTCATCAACATTATGATTCTTTATAGAAAGGGATCATTTTCTTGACGTTTGAGCAGCAAATCGCAGATGTTGATGCAATGGAGCAAATCTTTCTTTGAGAACATGCGAAACCCAAATATCAACGTTTCAACTGGTTATGAACAGTTGAATTCAGTAAATTCAATCTTGTAGCAATTTCTCATGTTGTTATTCAGTAGTTTGCTTCAACCAATACCTTTATTTTGTCATCATCAGCTTCAACTAACTTTCTTGCATGTGATGCATCTTTAATATTAAAATTGTCAGAATGAAATTATTCAAACCAGTTTTGCACTGGCATTCTGTTAACACATCTTCTCCCTACACTTCACATAACTTTTTTTTGCTTGAACAGCATTCTTACTTTTTCAGTAATAAAAAGGCAAAACATGCCAAAAATCTCCATTTTATTTTTCATTTTTGATAGGACATCAAAAAAAAAAAAATACTGCACAGAATCAAAAAAAATTTTTATAAATATACCTTGAAATGTCAGCTGTTGAAATTTACAGTATGGCTTAGAATGAAATTGGTGGGTAAAAATATAACACACCACTGGTGGGAGAAAAAATGAAATTATTTTCCAAACAGCCCAATAATTGCTTCACATTTGCAAATAATAAAATGCTCAGACTCCTCATAAATTGTTTGATTGGAAATATCAAACAATTTATGAGATTTGTATATTTTCAGTAAAATAAAGTAACTGATATATACAGTGATTCAAAAAGTTGGGGCAAAATTGAAGAAGCATATAAAGGAGGCAATTATAAGCAGAAGTTCTTAGAGTCATTTTTTTTTATTTGGAGCTTTGTTAAAAAGATATAACACTCAAAAGTTTTATGATGTATCTGATGTATTGTGGTGTGTAGCATCTGACATGGTACATGGAATGCTGGGGATTTTTGAGAGAGTGCCCCAGAGTTTTATTTGACAATGCTATGTTAGCATTGAATGTAGTAGTCAGCAGTTCAAACAACTTTTGCAAAATTATGTTTAGGCACTGTTAGATGATACAATAATAAGAGAAGAGAGAAATCCTACTGAATATCGAAGAGTTATTTGAGGATACTGCCTTGGGCCTGAAACTAAAGAAAATGAATGAGAATGAACACACAAAATGAATTATCTGAACCTGAAGATTAAAATTGAAAGGGGAGAATACCAAACTAGAGTTTTTAGAAAAGACACATATGTACCTCTATTCATATATAATGATTCTAAGGAACAATGGCATGTGAAGATGGGAGCATTCAGGGCTCTGTCATATAGAATTGGCACCCACTGTACCACCTGGGAAAGCACGCAAGAGAAGTTACAATGAATTCTGAAACAAGCAGAAAGGCATGGCTATCACCCTAATATGATTTGGATGCGATGAAAAAAGATAAAAGTGAAAGAGGAAGACTGGAGTACCACTGCTGAAACAACAGCTAGAGAAGATTCTAAACAATTACCATACACTATGGAAGTGAATCCTTTTATCATGAGACATAGGAAGAAATGGAACAGGAAGATAGCCTTTAGGAAAACAATGTTTTCAATATAATTAGAAACGATAAATCTAAAATTAGAGCATGCCACAGGAAGGAAGATAGCCTTTAGGAAAACAATGTTTTCAATATAATTAGAAACGATAAATCTAAAAAAAATTCCATAAATCTGCCAGGTGTGTATGAGATACAAATAATGAATCATGATACCAAGAAGGAAGAAATATACACCTAATTCTATTTTTACATGATAGATATGTTTCCAAAGAATATGTGTAAAAAAAATTTGTGTAAAAAAAATATACTGTATCTATGGTAAATAGAAGATTGGTTCCAGTCCTAAGAAATCAGCAAAAATAATACAATAAACCATGAGTTTTCATGTTAGGATCTTAAACATTTTATTTCATAAAGATTGCACATGTATTATACAAAGTAAATTATTTGAAAAGGAAAAAAACATGTCACTAATTCATGAACACAAAAATTACGCAAAATAATATGAGTTACACATAAAAAAATTTTATTCGTTGTCACTTTCTGACAATGACGCTATCACATCACGTCGCAAAATAATATGAGTTGCACATAAAAAAATTTTATTCGTTGTCACTTTCTGACAATGACGCTATCACATCACGTGATAAGCCAAGATGGTCCTAGGTAAGATTCTTTATTGATTGTTGAGTTTTTGCATCGCGTAGTGTTGGGCCACGCAGCGTCGCCTATCTGATTATGGTATATAGATGCAGGTTGGAGTCGGCAGCGCAACATGCATGATCACACTGGGGTAAAATAAAATTTTACCTGTATCATATTAAATGAATTATTGCAAAATTTCCTTCCTGGTCTTCAGGAGACGTTCAATAAGTTATGGTTTTGCTTATTACTTCAATTTCTCCAGCTAAAAAAAAATTTGATTTTTTTATCCTTGTATAAGCCGACCCCCCACTTCAGAAATTTTTTTTTTTGAGAAAAAATCCTCGGCTTATACACGAGTATATATGGTAGGATATTTTTGTTTTTCAAATTTCCAATAATGAGTAATAGAATAGTACAACATTAAATTGTATTCAATTCTATTTGCAGGAATCATAGAATATTCACAACATATGACAATTCAAAAAATGTTATTATGTTAAGTTAAGTTATTGGACATGAGAGGGATATTTTTCAATTTAATTACTTTACTGCTATTATTTTTTTAAATTTATTATTGAATTAATTTTACAAAATATTGATTTATTTTTCATAATGATGCATGTGTGAAAGGTATACTCGACAAATAAACGAAATTATACCACTTGTGAGCAGTCCATAAAGTCTTTATTCATTAAAAACTTTGTTTGGAGGAATGCTTTCGGCTACTTTAAAGCCATTATCAACTCACATATCATAATTCTTTTCTAACAACATAAACGTTAAGGAACAACTGAGGAGTTCTGTTCTTTTTTAGAATCAGTTTAAATTTAAAATACAAAGAAGGGCTCCTAACAGCCTGGAAATATGCCATAACCAACTGAAAGGAAAGTACAGTCCCGTGCAAAAAGTTTGTCAGGTTACAGGAAAAGATTTGGCTATCCAACAATACGCAAAAGTACCAGCAATAATCACGTCAAGAGCAGAGCGATGCTGCTGTAAGTTGGATAGGCATCATTCCACAGTTTCCATAGCTATAGGGGAGGGAAGGTAGTGTGGGAGAACTGAAAATTTGAAACTTGGAAAAGTATTACGATTATTTTGAAAGGAAGTCAGTGTTTATTATTTAATTATACTTTACACAATATAATAAAAACATAACTAGATAC